>JAVYIG010003743.1:0-184188 GCA_035222895.1 Strongylocentrotus droebachiensis | reverse complement strand
GCTATATGGTACGTATTGCGCTCCTAAATATTCGATACTATTATCATTAGTATTATTGTAATAAACGAATTGAATCGAACGAACTGAACTCAGACTGAGCTTATGTTTAAGTTTCTGGCCAAAATGATGATGGAGGCATCCGTCGGATCCCGGAGTGAATGATATATGGAATCTGTAATTAAAATGTGCCCCCAATCCCCGGCTCCCCTCAAGATACCCACACACTTCGATCAGGTATATCCCTGGACATACAATATCGCCTCGACCCTGATTTAATATTATTCGAATATGATCATGAATTACATTAGTTTTCATGACGAATATCCCCTTTTATGAAAACTAAAGTAATATTACTTTTGCTAATCTTAAACGCCCTCCCCTAAAGAAAGTAGACCCTGATCTATCGATCTCACACAAGACAATTTTTTTCTCCATAGTTTTTTAAAATGATTTCAAAACAATACAAATCATTCTTAGAAATACAATTGCTTTTCATCTTGACATAATTCAATACATTTTCAATTCATAGATTGTACGATTGATGAAAACAATCAAAATTGAAATCAGTTGTAACGTTGTAAAACAAACTACCCCGTCCAACCAAACACATTATAACACCCCTCCGCCCCCCCCCCCCAAAAAAAAAAAAAACACACCACACACACAGTAAACAAACATGCACCACCCGACCACACTTCCGCAAACATACCATACACTGTTTTTATAGCCTCATCAGAATACCCAAAATTGGAGCGATGGAATAATTATTGTTTTTAAAAATGAATAAATTATTAAAACGAGGTTATAATAATCCAGTGTTCAAAGTTCATGAACTTTCACCTGTTCACACTTTTGTAAATGTAAGGCTAATTTACCTCTCCTCATCCTGGAATATTCTTTGCTTCTTCCCTACATTCCAACAGTTCATTTTGTTAATCACCCAAAGAAAATATTACAGATTTTCCCCTGCATCTATGATTAAATCCAATATTTCATTGCAAATATAATTATATTAAATATCTTTATATTCGTGAGGAATTAATTACCAGACAACCCTAAATGAATATTCTCCCAATCAGGCGCGTACACATGATTTTTCCGAGGGGGGGGGGGGGGGGGTTAAAATTTGAAGATCACGCCGACAATTTCGCAACGACTCAGCCGGAAAAGCGGGGGGGGGGGGGGGGGGGGTAAGAGGACATTTTTGTTGTGTGTGTGTGTCTCAAATTTGAAAATTGACCGATCGCGTTGGGGGGGGGGGGGGTGGGGGGTTAAGGTCAATTTTTTGGGTCACCTATTACCACAATTTTTTGTTTTAATTAATAAAAAAACCGAAAGGGGGGGGGGGGTTATCAAAAACACACATACAAAAAGGTTAAGGGGGGTTAACCCCCCCCCCCCCCCCCCTGCGTACGCGCCTGCTCCCAATCGACAGACCTTAATTCCCTTAGCTCAAACTTAGCTATTACATTCTGCCATGACCTTTGAACATGCATGTACACGCTCCAAGAACAAGTGTAAATACATGTATGTTTCAATCTTTTCCTTAAAAAATGAGCACTCCAACAAAGTGTTCTCTAATGTATAATAGTTCCATAAAAGCAGTTTATATTGAATTTCTATTAGTTTGTTAACAAGAGTAACTTTCCCAGGCCTACTAAATACCTCCCTATTATGTACTTCATTTGAAAATTCTGAAAATCCCCGTCCATCGTACTGAATCTGCAAAACAAATAAATGTTGTAACTTCTCTATAATAATCTTCATGAACAGCTTAACAGTACCGACTTCCAAAGTGGGGAGGGGGGAGGGGGCACCAACAAAAAAGGGCACCTACAAAGGGAAATCTCAAAGCGAAGATATACAACTTTTTAGACATTAGTATATACCCCTATAATTTGATTACATTATCAGGGATGATTTCAATATTTGTTTCTCTTTATACATCGTATAATTAAGCATCATACCTTGCAGTTGGGTGTGAAGGTCGGAAAAAAATTAAGATTTGTGAAGTCGCAGTGCGAAAAATTACATTGGGGATATTGCTGTAAGTGAATTGAAATTGCTCTTGAAATTAGGGGCACGTTTAATGATGAAAGGAAAAGGGGACACTTATCGAAGGGATAAGACACTTGTTAGAAAAGAAAAGGAGCACGTGTCAAAGTACAAATGGTAATTATCAGAGGTGAAAATGGGGCACTCACTAGGGATGAAAAAGGCACTTATGAGAATGGAAAATGGGCATTTGTCGACGGAAAAGAGGCAGCCATCAGATTTTGATAGGGGCATTTATGAAAAGAGGCACCTATGAGAATGAAAAATGGGCACTAATGATAAAGGAAATGTGCACTTGTTGAAAGAAAAGGGGCACCGATCAGATTTTAATAGGAGCATTTATTGGAGGTGAAAGGGGGCTTTTATGAAAAGGGGAAGAGGCACTTATAAGAAGGAAAAATAGCATTTATTAGGAAGGAAAAGGGGCACGTGTCAAAATCAAATGGGCTGTTATTAGAGATGAAAAGAGCACTTATCAGGAGGAAAAGGGGCACTTTTCAAATCAAAACGAGTATCTCTCAACATTTAATAGGGTCATTTACCAGACATAAAAAAGGGGCACCAGTATGAGAATGATAAAGGGCTATTTTCAGAGGTGAAAAGGGGCATTTATGAGAAGGGGAAGGGCTCTTTCTTAAATGGGGGCACTTATCATAAGGAAAAGGGCACTTATTAGAAAGGAAGGGGGCACATGTGAAAATATAAGGTGCGCTTATCAGAGTTAAAAAGGGGTAGTTATTAAAAGGGGGGGGGACTTCTTACAAAGGAAAAGGGGCACTTGTCAAAGTAAAAGGGGCACCTCTAAGATTTGAATAGGGCAATTATCAGAGGTGAAGGGGGCGCTTAACAAAAGTGAAAAGGGGCGCTTCTCGTACCCGAAAAGGGGCACTTACTAGAGATTAAAAGGGGCACTTATGAGAATGGAAAATTGATACTTATTGCAAAGGAAACTGGGAACTTGTCAGGGAAAAGAGGTACGTGTCAAAATAAAAGGGGCACATATCAATGGTGGAAAGGGGAGGAGGTACTTTTAAATATTAATGGGGGCACTATTAAAAGTTATAGGGGCACTTTTTTGTATAAGGGGCGCTTCTTACAAAGTTAAAGGGGCAAATTTGCTATGTAAAAAGGGGCACTTTTGGGGTACTTGAAATAGTTGGGGGGGGGGGCACTGTGTTTCCTTTTTAACCCTAAATGTTGAACATGAGATATTGACCGCATGCCATTTTCAGATAATATATCTTGAACTGAGATTTGACAATGACAGCTCTACCCCCCCCCCCCCTCACACACACACACACACACACATTGGTTCCCTTATTTTGTATAGGTGGTTGTCTGCATGGTAGGCTATATAATATAAACTGTTTAATTTGTCGATTGGACTCCTATAAAAAAAAAGCTTGTTCTAATCAATTATGACGTGGTATTGCCCCCCCCCCCCTGAAAAGAAAAGGAACAGTTTTGGCACCGAGTGTGTTCTAAAATAAAGTCACGTATAGGCCTAATAGCACGGGGTATGCATGTACCTTTTTCTTACAGTTTATGAAATTCAATAGTTTAGATTTCGATAGGCATATATGTTATATCATAAGCGATATCAGTAACAGTGCCAGTGGTAATAATATCCGCGATGGGGCAAACAAATTGGGCCGCATTATCCGAGTAACAGGACCTGGTGCAGTATTTATAATGATTACTTAATATAATTTAATCTATGAATTTGTATTTTTGAGGATATTCAAACTTGATTTCAATTAATTATATAAGATACAGCGTTCAAGCTTGAACTGTTAGCTGTCTTTTTCTACTTGTACTTATTATCATTTCTATCATCAGTTTAATATTGTTATTATTATTATCATCATTATCAATTGAATACGTTTTTTCTTCTTCTTAAGTCTGTCTGTAAATATATTACTATTTTAACTTATTAATTTGTACATGTATGTCTGGGACCCCACTGGAAATAAGCTCTCGAGCTTTCGTGGGTTATCTTGTTCGACTTTAAGCTGACTTAATTTTGATGTGTTAATATGTATATTGTTGAATGTCGGAAGCTTGGCGGATACAAATCAATCAATATATCAGGGGCGGCGACTTCTTTTTATGACCAGGCGGGGGGGGGGGGGGCGGCGAAACTCGCCACCCCGTTATGCATATTCTCTTCATTTTTTAAGTTTGGCCATTGTGACTGAGGGCCGATCGAGTTGCAGCCATATTTCGTGATATTAATATATCATTATAATTCATTATTTCATATATTCAAGATTTAAATTCGAATTCAAATCTGGCAATTCTTAATTGGCCCATCAAGATTTAATGCCATGATTTATTTTTGAGCAATAAACTTATACATAATTTCAGTTTTTTTTTCGGACTAAAAACAATTGCAAGAAATCATTTGGATATCGAGCGCAACAAAATAAAGGCCAAATTCATTCCGATTGAGTCGAGCGCAAAAATCAATTCAGAACGTACGTCCCATCACTTTAAAGTCGTTTCCGTGGTTTCCACCGCTATGTAAGTCGTTCCCACCAGTAAACAGAGATTTGCAAGTCTATAGAGCTAGGAACGACTCAGGAAAAAAAAGAAGCATATAAAATAATGTCACCGAGACACAGTCCTCATTGCAACATATTCATGGGCCAATAAAATAAACCCTCGATTGACGCCGAGTTTACCAATACCCTTCTATGCCATATTCATCCGCGCATGTCCAAGTCAAATTCCAACATGGCGGATAAAGGTAAAGAAATTTTAGTACTTCCTTTTGAATCATGATTATTTGAGTTATTGATCATGATGGATGTTGATTGGGTGATTGTGCATTATGAGTGATATTTATTTTATATACCTATACATTAATATACCCACATACTTCCAGTATGAACGAACTGTAATGGTTTAAACCTGGGTTTAAACCAGTGAGCTTGCACGAGTCGCTCAGCTCCGCAGCACACGGCCATGGCACTGGTGCAGGTGCCGGTACTTTTTAGCAAATCATAAGCAGGCGCATTTCACTGGGCTGCTCGCGCTTGGTGGGCAGGGCCAGGGCCCAGGGGTACCGGTAGCCTTATGAATAAATATTAAATTGATTATGATATTGATAATAATATCGCCTATGTTTAAAGCTTAATTAGTAGTAGGGTCGCTGGTCCGAGAATGAGGATCGTCTGCATAAACAAGGATATCCTCGTAGTCGTAAACGCGGACATTCTCCTAAAAAAAATAAGGTTCGCAAATTTTTGTGGACTTTATTTTTTGCTTGCCGGTTTCATCGCGAAATTTGTGTATCGTGTGGCCAACGCACGGATCAGAATCATCCGCAAAAAATGCGCACGATCCTTATTTTTGCGGACACATCTTGTCTGAGCTGCGTTTACGAAGATGATCCTCATTTATGCGGACGATCCTTATTCTCCGACCAGCGCCCCTACTGATTTGCACCTGTACCCCTGCATGAAGAGTGATGTAAAGTTAACCCCCAAAAAAATGTTGGGACATCCTTTTTCCACACGACAAACCTTGCACACTTGTAGACTAGTCTACCACGTAGAACTTTCCGCATTGAGCGCTGTGCACTTAGTTTACGATCTCGCTCTCTCTTTCTCTTAGCCAATGAGAAAGCATCTTTATTTATGCAGGTTATTATTATTTTGCACTGTATTTGAACCTATTCTGCCCTCTTTGCCAATTGGTAAGGATCTTTGGCAGTCTCAGGCCAAGCAACAGTGCTACATTGAAACTGATGTGTTGATGTTGCTGAGTAAAGACAATTTACTCAGTGATAATGCACCAGTTACAAAGATTTCATGACACTATCCAGAAAATTATTCTTGAAATAAGGAAGAATTTCAAATAACTCGAGACATATTTTGACAAGGGGCTTTGTTTACCGTTTTCCCTAAGAATGATAATAATAAAACACATTCATATCACTTTTTTTAAATACATTTATCAGTACCATAGTGCCTTAATTTTTGGAGACTATCAGAGAAAGTTTAATAAGGATGCCTTATGTATATATTTACAACTAGAGAAAGAATACGAAAGAAAAGCAGATAATTTAGCTCAAGAGTGTGACTTGAATGACACAAGTTACAAGTATTTACTAATTCTCATTTGTTCTGATTTCTTGATTAACTCATTAGTTGGCCTGGGGTGTCAATTACCTATGCTGACATTCTATAGCGAATTCTGCGATGAAACCGGCAAGCAAAAAAAAAAAATGTTGGGACATCCTTTTTCCACACACGACAAACCTTGCACACTTGTAGTTCTACATTGTACATACCACGTAGAACTTTCCGCATTGAGCGCTCTGCACTTAGTTTACAATCTCTCTCTCTCTCTCGCTCTCTCTTTCTCTTAGCCAATGAGATGGGCAGAGCCGCTCGAGCGGCTTTGAATTTTATTGAGAGAGGGCCTACCTAACTTAAGCGCAATGGCAATGCCAATACGTAATATTACATAACACACTGACATATCATGCTTTAAACAGGTGATGCACTTCACACATAACTGACGCACACTCAGCATAGGTACACACTTAAAATTGAAAAATCAATGAACATTTCAGCACAACTTGCAAGATTGTACCTTAAATTTAAATATGACGAAAATGAGAATTTTTTAAACTTAAAAAAAAAGTTACGTAAGACTTGTTTTTTCGGAGGGGGAAGGAGGAGAGGGTGCAGTCATCTTCCAGATATGAGTTGGAATGAGAATTTAGATAAATAGTAATGTATTTCAAACTCCCCAAAGCTTCATTTATGTCCCCTTTCTTGATTAATTCTATTGTCTTCTCACATTTTCAGAGACATTGCCCACAAGCCCCACATAAAGAAAACATCTTGAAATTGCATAGCTTTTGAAGCAATGTACACTTGTACTTTTTCAGTTCTCCTTGTGTGGGGAATAAGCACCTCCATCTTCCAGCATTTTATTTCACATATTGATAGCCCTTTCTGAACTAGTTTTGTTCAAGTGATTTTTTTCTTCTGCCAATTGTCCTTCCACTAACCTAACTCCTATATTACCTTAAGCTTAGTGTGAAAAACTTGTGCAGATCGTATTTTCTGTGAGGAGTGCATTCAAAATATCAAAATCATTTGACTGACTGCATTGTCCATGTTTATCTTGTAGCTGTTGCAGAGTTGAGGCTGAGTGAGGTGAAGCTTGGTCAGCTGCCTAAGTGGTTATCAACCTGCTCCTTCACACCAGGAGGTCTCGTCAGAGCTTTTGGAAGAGGTAAGATCACTCGCAATGTAATATGAGGTGGGTGGGGGCTGATGCAGGGTTGTTCTTGGCTTCAAATTGCTCTACCCATCGTCCAATTTTATAAGTAAAATCCAACCCTAACAGACAACTACTTTTAAGGAAAGCCGACAAATCAGGGAAGCAGACTAATTAAGGTTTGAGCGAAATCAGACAAAATTAAGAAAGTTATGCATTTTTTAAAAGTTGTAATCACTGTATGGGTACTTCGAATTAGCTGAATTGGTAATGTCACTGTGACGTATTGTTGGACAACTTTCCCATTTGTTTTCTCACACAACAATGATTTTTATTTTTATCTTTTCAAAATGTTTAATGCAGGAGGGTCTTTTCACTTTTGAGGACCTATGGTGAAATGCTATCCATAATATGCTTTCAGTAGTGGCTGACCTGTGTGCCTCTTGGGAGAAAGAGTTTAAGAGAAAACATAAAATTAATGATACTTTTGTACATTAAAAACGGGAGAGTTATCCATGACTACATCACAAGCCACTGACTAAATTGTCAATTTGAGATTTGTGCAGATGTAGTGATCAAACATTCATAAATTTCTTTGTTATTGGTCCGATTTATATCAAGCTTTGCCATTCTGTTTCTCTAATTTTTCTGCTTTCCTACAATTCAATTAATCAACACTGTACAAAGGTTGTATTGCCCTTTAAAACTCGCTTTGTAGAACTCTAGGGGAATTGTTTAGGAAGACCAAAGCATCTTTATGCAGGTTATTATTATTTTGCACTGTATTTGAACCTATTCAGCCCTCTTTGCCAATTGGTAAGGATCTTTGGCAGTCTCAGGCCAAGCAACAGTGCTACATTAAAACTGATGTGTTGACGTTGCTGAGTAAAGACAATTTGCTCGGCCTGATAATGCACCAGTTACAAAGATTTTATGACATTTGAAATTCATTCCAGGATATCATTCTTGAAATAAGGAAGAATTTCAAATACCTAAGGACATATTTTGACAAGGAGCTTGGTTTACCCTTTTCCCCTAATAATGATAATAATAAAACACATTCATATCACTTATTTAACTACATTTATCAATACCAAAGTGCTTCAATTTTATGGAGACTATTAGAGAAAGATTAATGAGGATGCTATATTGATAAACCTCCAGTTAGAGAAAGAATATGAAAGAAAAACAGATAATTTGGCTCAAGAGTGTGACTAGAATGACACAAGTATTTACTAATTTTCATTTGTTCTGATTTCTTGATTAACTCATTATTTGCCCTGGGGTGTCAACTACCAATGCTGACATTCTGTAGCAAACCATATGTTGCAATTTGATCTATTCCATACAAGTTACATTGTGAATCATATTTCTTGTCTTTAAGATTATGTTGGCTTTTGTTTCACTGGGTTGAAAATTTATTATTTTTCCTTTCTATAAATACAGGCCGCACAAGGTATTACAACAAATACATCAATGTAGTACGAGGCAATGTGGCTCCAGTTGGCCAGTTTATAGCAACTTTTGTCATTCTTAACTACATGTGGCGCTACAAGGTTGAAAGTAAGTAATGTAGAAATCTATCGCATTGTTTTAGCAGTTGGGATTAATGTTTCATTAATGTTTTTAATGAGAATTAATCTCAAATGAAAAGAATTCATTTACTCATATGACGAAGAAGGGAGTATTGAGAAGTATTTTCTGTAAATCAAAAAGACAATGTCCATATTCAATTTTTAGATGGTTGTCTCATAAATGTGTTTCATCAGGCAAATATTTAGCTGATTATTGGCCATGTTCACATTGTATTATAAAGGTTGGATTGCCCTTAAAAACTCGCGTTGTAGCACTCTAGGTTTAGGAAGACCAAAGCATCTTCATGCAGGTTATTATTATTTTGCACTGTATTTGAACCTATTCAGCCCTCTTTGCCAATTGGTAAGGATCTTTGGCAGTCTCGGGCCAAGCAACAGTGCTACATTAAAACTGATGTGTTGACATTGCTGAGTAAAGACAATTTACTCAGTGATAATGCACCAGTTACAAAGATTTCATGACATTTGAATTTGCTTTCCAGAAAATTAATCTTGAAATGAGGAAGAAATATTTTGACGAGGGGCTTGTTTACCCTTTTCCCCTAATAATGATAATTAAACACATTCATAACCACTTATAAAATTTAAACTTTTAACTCTCTCGCATTGTTTCAGCAGTTAGAATGAATGTTTCATAAATGTTTTTAGTGAGAATTAATCTCAAATGAAAATAATTAATATACTTATGTCAGGAAGAAGGGAGTATTGAAAGTAATCATGGACCTCAAAATTATTATCTGCACATCGAAAAGACCATGTCAATGTTCAATTTGTAGATGGTTGTCTTATAGTTGTATTATCATGCAAATATATAGGCCATGTTCACATTGTACTGAAAGAATTTGTGAAAAAGTTATTTAATTTTCATGGCCCTATGCCATATTTTCATGTTTTGTTGTCTTATCAATCATTGACATGCATGCACTATGAACATGACTGACAAAGAAAGCGGACAAAATATACAGTTCCTCAGGTAGACAAAGGAACATCCCTTCACTGCTATTATGTAAAAATGTGTAGAACAGGTGAATATGCATGTGGCACCTGTTCTACACATTTTTACATAATAGCAGTGAAGGGATGTTCCTTTGTCTACCTGAGGAACTGTATACTTTGTCCGCTTTCTTTGTCAGTCATGTTCATAGTGATGTCCTCTATCCTCTCAGCCTCTTTCTACATTGAAAATTAGTGTCGGTCATACAGTTACATTTTGAAAGAAAATTTCTGGAAGCAATTTGGAATTGTTGATCATGTACTACAAAAGAGTTGGTTTATACTGTGAGGTTTGGAAGCATAGAAAAGATAAGATATTAGCTCAATCCTGCTGAAAACCACTGGCTCATGAAAGTTCGGTCCAATCTTTTCAGCTATTTTTCATCATATTTCGAATATGAGGGCATTTGAAGAGCAGTCTTTTTCAGAGGAGATTTTATCTATGATATTCTTCCAAACTGAAATAAAACGAAAGAGAAAGCTCACTGTTTACTTTTCACCTGGGATTAAACCTTCACTAATTGTAAAGCATCACACTAATTTGTATCTTCAATTGTTCTCCTTCACAGAGGAACATCGTCTCAAGAAGCATCATTGGTGATGAAGACTGCGCCCTTAGACCTGACCAGACCTACAATCTTCACAATTCCACCACCTAGCTCTAAAGATAATTTCTTCAATCTCCGTCTTCAATGGATACAACCCATGTGGACTTCATCAACCTGATCTAATAAGACGTTTAGACAATTCACCAATGGAACTGACACTTTGAATATAGAATGGAAATGGTTGTCACCTCACAAGGCTATCTTCTCTTGTTGAGAATCATTTTTGTGTCAGTGTGAAAGCCATGATGACAATTTGTTTCCCCCTGAAACATGAGCCCTCTTCTGCATTCAGTCGGTTCCCTTTTTGGATTGACCCCTGAAATCCCCAAACTTCAATAGAAATACAATGTGGAATGGAATGAATACTTGACCAATGCCCAATGACAGTCATTCGTTGACTGCCATGTAACGCGCCATCTAGAAGTTTCTATTATTTTGCTGTGTAACACAGAAAGAAAAAAATTATATGAGAATTAAAAGATTTGTTACCATGTGAACTGTTTCTCCTTTCCATTCTATTTGTTTCCATGTATTGTCTTTTGAAACATTGAAGCTGGTTTGAAAAAAGAAAAAGGTAAACGAGATGGCAAACTACAAAGCTCTTGGAACTTTGTGCTATGCCTTCTTGTGTATCATTACTTCCATTCGATCCCTTCCTTGGCACTAAAATTACAGTCTTTATCAAAATATTATTTAAAAAAATTTGGTTTGGAATATTTTTCCCCCGTTTGATTTAATTGTGCATTAAACTTATTCCTTTGAAAAAATAGTTTTATCGGTAGTGAAAACAGAATCCGGAACATCCATATTCTTGGATGGGATTCTTGTTAAAAACTTACAAGGTCATTTTCATGGTCCCAGTGTCCTTGTGAAACAAGATCCACTGTTGTCTGTTTGGCAAATGTGATTGCTTTGTAGTACTTGTGGAAGAACACCACAAAGTGCCTTTTGAGGAAGAGTAAAACCTGTTTCAATGTTTCTTTGATTAAAAGCAGAAAATTACAAAGAGAAAGGGAGAGAGAGAGAGAGGGAGGAAGGGAGAAAGGAAAGCAATATATGCAATTTGCACTGATAATGTCGTCAAGTCTGTCATGCCATGGCTTCATTTCCACTACTTAAATGAGGAATGAGATTATGAGATGTTATAAATAACCATCTCGTAAGTATTTCAGGGTAACATTGTGTTATTGCAACTTTATACAGCCATAGAACTAACACATAGTATTCTTCAAAGTTTGAATTTTTGTCATTCTGTTTTAAGTCCTCGTGTTCCAATCTGTTCCACTATTAGTCTGGTCATACGAAAAGCAATAACATAAAAAAGAAACTTGACTTAACATTGAATACAGTACAACTTAATACACGGAGACATTAAAAGAAATCAAAGCTTACAATGAAAGAAATATAATGGTGGATTTACTTTATTGCACTTGTTAAAAAGTAATCATGCTTTACACGGGGAGATATTTACTAATTGAAAGGCCTGAACTCATGTGACGAAGAAAAAAATACCTACCAAACAAACATTGTAGCAATACAGATAGTTGGAAAGACAAATCATATATGAGATCCTTGAAAGAGATAAAGGGAAATACGAAATACCAAGCCTGGGGGGTGTTTCATAAAGCTGTTTGTAAAGTTATGCATGACTTTACGAACGACTTGTATATGAAAAGCCAAATGGGATACTCAATCGTTCTTGATTATTATTTATTAAGTTGAACTATGCAGATGTACATTAACATTCTTATAAAACAAATATTTTTAATGCAAAGTATTTTTTTTGCCATAATTTAATTGAGGTTATTGGAAATATCAGAAAAAAACTTTGGGCATCCTCTCTGGCACTTCATATACAAGTCGTTCGTAAAGTCATGCGTAACTTTACGAACTCTTTATGAAACACCCCCCTGGTTTATTATAAATGCTTAACCAGTCACCCCCTCACCATAATATGAAAACTGCCTATAGGTACAGGACAAAGATGGTTTCCCTGTGACTGAGAATGATCTCTTTGCCACATGTAGATTTCATTGTATCTTCTCAGAATGTTAATCAATATCATACCATTAAAATAAAACAGTTTGGAAACTCAAGTATCATCGATTATACCTCTCTTTTCATGGCAGTATCATCGCTATGTTTAGTACCATTAGAAAGTGGGTTTATTCCTTTTTTAAATGCTACCCCACTTGTTATGATTTTTCAGACATGGAATGAACAGTAGATCAAGATAAGTGGCAATGTCAAAAGTGAAAAAGTTGCAAAATGAAATGATGTGCATTCCAATTGCCTTATGAACCTACTCATGATGCTTTAGAAAATTGATGACCAAACAGTAGCACATGTTGCTTGACATGTCACTATAGTGCATCAGTTTCAATTTCGGATTGAATTTAGCATTCATGGATGATCAATAGGGGAAAACAAAAACCTCACTGTCATTAACAAAAATCACACTTGTGTCAAAGAAAAAAGAGTGCTCTGCATAGCAACACCAGCATTTTGCAACTTTTCACTTTTGACCCTGCCTGAGTTTTTTTTTATTCACTTCTCACTCCACGGCTAAAAAATCATAACAAACATGCTAACATTTCAAAGAGGAATAAACACGCTTTGAAATGATGATAGTCAAAACCATGATTATGCCATGACAAGAGAGTTAAAAATCGATCCAACTGGAGTGTCCAAACTGTTTTTAAGGTGCTTATATTCTACACTTATAGGAAGCCAATCACTACAGTTGTCTCTACATGTACGGGTATCCCAATGGGACGTTAATTCCTTATTTAATTAGTAATCATGATTTGCTATTTTTCATTGCATCTTGGATGAAACTAAAGGCATCTCTACTTGCTCCTGCTTTCTGCTTCTCATCATCATTGTCCACAACAAATCCAAACCCTATGGTTGGCTTCTTGGCAAGATTGATCGGTGTCGAGGTCATCCCACTCAGGGTGATCGACGATAGCTGAGGGTACATCTGGGAAATATGCTGTGCTGTCAGGACCGGCTGTTGTAATGTCATGCTAGCCTGATGAGGATGTTGTGAAGGCACATCAACCTGTGGCGTTGCTGTACTGAGCTGTGAGAGAACTTGGTTTGATGAAGCCTTTGGGTCAGAAGATGCTTCCTTGGGGGACACCGTGTTCCAGAGGTCAGCGAACTCTGCCTCTCTGGACATTATAGGATCCATCCTACTGTGCTGAGGCGCCTCTGGATCAACAGGTTTCTGATGTACTGGTATTGCTGCAGAGTTTACATTACTTAAACCATTAGCAGCAGGTGAACTCATTACCTGTATACTCTTTCCTTGTGTCTTATGATTTGTTCCTGAACTTGGCTTAGTGTCAGAAAGGAGTAAGTTTGTTTCTGTCGAGTCTGACTTTGGCATGAACTGGGTGTCTATTAGCAAATCAGCAACTGAATGTCGTTCTTCAACTTCCTTGTGCCTACTGGCATAACTCAGAGACATCCCTGTTGAGGTCTTCCCTCCAAGAGCTACTGGCGATCTAGTCGATACAGTCATACCACTGAACAAAGATCCTCCAGATGCTTTTGGTGCTCCGTCTGAGGAAGAAAAGGCATCTCTTGGCGGAATGGTTTTCACTGGAGTTGTGTTAGCCGAGGATCCTAGTATTTCAGCCTCAGCAGCCTCTAATACTGACTGGGATATGAGCTGGCTCTCTGGCATCAGTGGCTGATCTAGACTGGTGTCTGCTTCAAGCCTCTCCAACTGACGTAAAATCTGGAAAAAGAGAAAGAATTGAGACCAGACTAACGAAAGAGAAAATACCCCTTAAGCATTTCAATTTTTTTAATTCAAACTTCCATAGGAGACAAGCAAAGGCTTTAAGATTATTAAGTGGATCTTACTACACATGCATTTGTTCTGATATGATAAACAGACATCTTGTTGGATATTCAAACCATCTGCATTCTACCCTGTGCCTCACTTGCAAGGGTGCTCAGTGATTAAAGGAAACCTCACCCCAAAGAATAAGTGTAGGAATGCTGAAAGATGAGATTTATTCCTGCCTATTGATGTAGAATATTCCTTATGAAAATGTACAGAAGATATACAAACGAAGATATGCATGGCACTTTTGGCATGGCATGGATGCTTCCATTTTCTTTATAATATGACGTGCAATCAGTACACACAATTTGAATGCATTTACTTGATAAACGACTAGTACGTCACGTTATCAAGAAAATTGGGACGCTCATGAGGGTGGAGGGCAGTTCCTCTGAATGAAAATTATGAGATCTGATTGATACAAATCTGCAAAAAACAAAGAATACACACACCCACACCAACCCACACCATGAATATTCATAGCCATATGTATGGATATGCATTGATATGAATATGCATACCTTGAGAGACTTTGTCCTGATAGCTTTATCTTGACTACCCTGCATTGATGTAAGGTGAGAGCTGAGAAGACTAAGAGCCAAGTCGGACGAGATTAAATCCTCTTTCAGAATGCCTTCAATGCCAAACAAACAGAGCTGGAAAATATAATAATAAAACAGTAAACAATTAGAAGTTTAAAGCAAAATCTTTAGGCCCAAATGAAATAATTTCAAGTTTCTTGTCCCTTTTTCCTTATTTTTTACC
Organism: Strongylocentrotus droebachiensis; assembly: GCA_035222895.1. NCBI lineage: Eukaryota > Metazoa > Echinodermata > Echinoidea > Camarodonta > Strongylocentrotidae > Strongylocentrotus > Strongylocentrotus droebachiensis. The sequence goes on along the minus strand of JAVYIG010003743.1, from coordinate 169,075 downwards.
TTTACAAATATAAACATGAATGAGAGAATAGAGGTCAGATGACAGACTGTACTACATTAATGAGAGCATATATTATCAAAATTCTATATGGTTGTTTGGGTCTATTAATATTGTCAATTAATATGTACTGTAAATTGGAATAATATATAAAATGGTAATCAAGGAACCCCGCCTTTTTTATCTGTAAAATCCCAATAAGAATGGTTTAAGTATAATGGACAATTATGGTTTAGCTCTGTTTAATCATAAAAGCAAGGTTATTGATTATCAACAATAAAAAATAGGAAATACAAGAAGTGATATTATGTGTTAATTTCATCATTGATTTGTTCTAGGTGTCTTGCTGTCTGAACTCTCTTAGATTCATAAAACAAAACAATGAATTTCCTGGATTTTTATTCCAATAATATATAAACAAAATTTAGGTGAGAAAGAAATTAAAATAAATTTGCAATACAATGGAGAAAATCATCACAAAATTGTTCCAATACCGGTAGTTGTTCTATTATACACGAGAATGCTCTTAGAAATAAGCAACAAACAAAGAAAAAGATTAATTGTGCGATACTTACTAACTGAGTGTTGTGGGATGATGTTAGATATGATGTCAGTAGTTCTATCATCTTCTCACAATTTAACAATGAACTCCTAGAAAAGAAAAATATAGAATTAACTCAATGAGATGTTTCACAATAGTTTTATAACCATTTTGTTATATCTTATAATCTTTTTAACTTGGAAGGAATAATTTAGCAACCGTGGGCCCGAAGTCAGCGTTAATTACAAAGTGTTTTTTTTTTCTTTTCATAGAGACGCAAAAACAAACAACATTTTCTAAATTTTAAGTACTGATACACATAAATATGATATTTATTTGTTTTACCGGTATATGGAAGAAAAAAAAAAATTATATTTTGTTGAGAAGCAGAAGTATTGGGCGTCAACCAACTGTATTCATAGCTAGATTCATGGTGGATTCATGTATTTCATGTCTTTTTGGCATTATTTTCATTTGCAAAACAGTCAAGATCAAATTTCCTACCCTTTTTACATGTTATCAAAGCTCTCACTCGGGCACATACTAAATAACGAACAAAGATTTGCTCAATTTGAAAAGATATACTTCTTTTACTGAATGCTATAAATGAATTCATATTAGGAATGCTTTGGAATAAATTTGAACCTAAATTACACATTTGCAATTTCATATCTTTATGCTTTGGACCTTTTTTTAGGATGGGTGGGTGGGTTTGAGTAATTGTGTATGAGGGTGAGATGTGCAGGTATGTCGTTATGTTTCATACATTATAATGCTATCCTGCAGGCTTGATGGAGTGGACTTTGGACCTGACATTCAAGGCACAGAGATGTGATATACACACAATATGGGCTGTTCACACACAAAGCATAATCACACTTAAAATAAAATTTATGTATAAAATCAACTTAACAAGAACTTACCTGGCATTGTATGGGCTAACTCAGTATGACAAATAAAGAATATCATATCAACACAGGAATAAGGCTGTGTTAGTGAAATGGGATGTGATAGTTCTCAGATTCAGAACACAACAGAATTATGAGTGAAATTAACCACAAAGGAAATTTTTTAAATATAAACAGAAATCTATCAAAATTTAAATTACCAGACAAAAGATCAGTAGCAAAAATATACACTGAACATGCGTCTACCTACCAGTTAAGGCATTTATTGCACCCCTCGCTCTCTCTCCCTCTCTCTTTCTCTCTCTCTCTCTCTCTCTCTCTTTCTCTCTCTCTCTCTCTCTCTCTCTCTCACTCTCTCTATATATATACACACACAAATATACTGTGAAAAGAAATGAGATAATAACATTTGGTTGCATAGCATAAATCAAGCTCCTCATCGCTTTGATGTAAACTATCTAACCTTTATTCTATTTTCTCCAAGAGAGTTGTTGTGAATACATTACTTATCCCACATGTGAATAGGCAAATAAGAGGGATTTGAATCAGGTATCAAATTTTCCTGTACTTAATTCATTACATTTTTGTGTAATTCCTAAAAGTGTGAATGGGCCTAATGTTGACATGAACCTCCCAGGGTAGTGCATTTTGGAACCTTTCCAACTTTCGTTGCAAGCTCATTATATTCTCTGTTGTGATGAGGACCTTAGAAGGCGGGAGAGCAACAGTCCACTTGAAATAAACAGCGTCGTGTGGGTTTTTTCCGGAACTGGATTTAACTTCATGTTTTACTAGCAGAATTTTTAAGCAATCTGAAAAACAAAAGAGTTAGGTAAGTGTATACTTTATTTTTCCTGACCATCTCTGCTGCATGAGTAAATGATACTACCTACTCACAAAGAAGTATATCAAACTAAAGTCAGAGTATATCTGCTCTGAACTTAATGTACCTACTAGGCTACTGGTGATCCAATCTCTTCTCTGGGCTTAACTATTTTGATCTCAAAAACATATATGGAGGTGTCATGGTATACTCCCTAGAATCTGAATCCCAGGGTAAGGGGTTTGAATCCCAGCTTGGCACTACCTCTTTTAGCAACAGATTAAACCACATGTGCCACTCTCCACCCAGATGTAAATGGGTACCTGGCAATTAATGGAATAAAAATATGTGCAGGCCGGGCCTATAGGAATAACAACACTGATGCTGATGAGGCTTCTCTGGGTAAACAAAATTATTACATTATTACCAGTATAATAATAACATTCAGCTTTTATACAGCGCTTAATACATCTCGGACGTCTCTAAGCGCTTTACAGATATATACTTGGATAGGATTTATTGCTTGCCCACACACACTGTGTGCACAATCTCCACTCCCTGGGGAGCATTCCAGCCAGGCATGACTTGACGCTCAAAAACTGTTTGACCAACAATGACGGTCGCATCCTACCGGGTACCCATTTCAACACCTGTATGGAGAGTAGCAAGTGTAGGTTAATATCTTGCCAAAGGAAATTAGTACCGTGTCAGGATTCGAGCCCTCGACCTTCGCATCTCCAGCATCTCCAGTCAAGCGCCTTAAACCACTTGACCACGACACTCAAACCTAGGGTACACATAGGGTTTTGATGGGGTTTTAGGTTATATCTTGGGTTGGTTAGGCTAAGGAATAGGTATAAGTGTTGGGTTCAGAGTGGAAGTATAACATTAGCAAGAGCTATAGTGACATAGAGCAACTATCACCACAATTTATGTCATACAATCCACCTAGCTACTCTATTTTTTCTTCTTACACATCCAGGCAACAGATATGACATTGCGAGCATTTGAAGCTACTCCAATGGCCATTTCTAGACCACATCTGACTCCTACATGGAGATATACAGTCTGCAGGATATTGCTGTTTCATCAAAGTGAAATCGAGCCTGACGATTAAAAAGGGAATTATTCAGTTCTGGTTGGCAGATCAACTTTTGCTGAGTTTCTTATTGCCAAATCTGATGGTTTTCACAAGCTGACAATCTACAGTTGACTGATCCATCAGAAACAGAACAGTTGGAACACAATACAGTACATTGCAGCTACAATTACTGAAGGATTCATGCCTGTGTAAATGTCACAGAACCAGACGATGTACGAATGCTAGCTAAAGCACAGATTGCATTGACGCTTGCATTTTGAACAACTGGCTGGCTTTTAGCCAAACCATTTCCATCTCGAAATGTTCTATTGAGTTGGATGTCAAAGGTGAAACATTACTGGTCGTGAAATAGATTTCGAATTATATAACATTCTGACGATCACCTTTCTCCTCTCTGCAGTTACTGAAGAATCTCTATTGAGGTATTTTGGGGAAAATCAGAATTTAACCATAATTCAAAATGTTGAAAGTTTTGTTTCATTCCTTGACTGGTGGAATTAAAATCTTATTATTATTCATTTCTATCATACTCATTAATCTATTTGGATGTAAATCCACACAATTATCTAAAATAGAAGGGCAAGAAGCTAACTTGATTTTTCCATACCCATGTGATAGTACAGAAGTCACATTACAGCATTCGTACAGAGTCCCATTTTATAGCTCTACAGATGGGTCATCGCTGTCATTGACACAAGATCAGGTACAAAGATTCAAGGTTCAGAATAGAAATAGCACTGAGAATTGCGCTCTGGAGTTTACAATAAGTAATCTACTGAGCATTGATCAAGGGACATACATTTTGTCTGTATTCAAGGATGGGGAGATACTAGTTGAACAAACACACAGGATTTGGCTACAGGTTGATTATCCTCCTGGTGAGGCATCATGTGTTGTTAGTGAAGATAAGGGAGGAGACTGGGTCTCGGTAGACTGTACAGCTAATGTTGGGAGTCTATCAGGAGAGTTTGAATGCTATCAGGATGGTCTATGGATGCCTCCCCTAACTGATCCTACTGAAACTGGCACTTTATTGAAACAGACCATTCTCATCAGAAAATCACAGCCAGTATTTTGTTGTTCTTCTACTTTGGATGAATACAAAGAAAGATGTGAATGTAATGATACTTGTCTGTATAAAGCTGATGATGATGATAGCAATAACCTTTGCCCTCCTTTATCAGAAATTACAACAATGCCTCTTCTTTCCACTCTCACAGAAAACAATCAAAGTAATTATTATTCCACTATGACATCCTCCCTTCCGATTAATACAAACAAATGCAACTCCAACAAATGTGTACCGGCAGTCATTCACTCGATTGCTGTACCTATCGAAGTTATAGTGCTAATTTTGAGTTTGTTTTTCCACTATAAAATTAAAACAAAGATCAGAAATAATAATAACGGTGAAGAGCCTCCCATTCCTTTACAATTGAATACATCACTACTTAACGGTCATAAGATGACAAATGGATCAAGCAAACATACAGAGTTCCCGTAAATTCTACAATACTCAACATTCAACTTTGTATGACATCATTAAACTAAAGTGAAAATGCTTCAATACACTTTAATGAAGACTCCAAACGAAATAATGGATATCTCATAATGATTCTTAGCTCAATTTTTAATTGAACTGAATTGTGAGAAAATTAATAGAGTATAAACTCTATTTGTATCTAATTAGAATCCTATTGATTCTAGAAAATCGTAAATCACTTTAAAATTAGAATATTCTATGGAGGAAGATAAGTTACAATTTGAAAAATTTGAATAAAATTATCCATAGTTTACTGAGACCGGACAATAAGAACACTGCACAAAAGTACTAGCTTTGTCCGAATTGGTTCCATTCAATGAGTTAGGATTGTAAATACAAGTTTTTGTTGTCCAAAAACACTTGGACACTGAGTTATATTAACTACAATGTTTGTTAATCACGTTTATGGTCTTTTATGATTGTTCCATTCAATGTGTCAGGATTGTAAATACAAGTTTGTTTTGTCCAAAGACACTGGGATACTGTGTTACATGAACTTCAATGTTTTTTAATCACTTTTATGATCTTTTACGATGGCTTCTATTCAATGTGTCAGGATTGTATACAGGGTTTGATGTCAAAAGACACTTATATACTGAGTTACATGTACTTCTATGTTTGTTAATCACTATTATGTTCTTTTATGATGGCTTCAATTCAATGTGTCAGGATTGTATACAGGGTTTGATGTCAAAAGACACTTTTATACTGAGTTACATGTACTTCTATGTTTGTTAATCACTATTATGTTCTTTTATGATGGCTTCAATTCAATGTGTCAGGATTGTATACAGGGTTTGATGTCAAAAGACACTTTTATACTGAGTTACATGTACTTCAATGTTTTTGAATTACTATTATGTTCTTTTATGATGGCTTCAATTCAATGTGTCAGGATTGTATACAGGGTTTGATGTCAAAAGACACTTATATACTGAGTTACATGTACTTCTATGTTTGTTAATCACTATTACATGTATGTTCTTTTATGATGGCTTCAATTCAATGTGTCAGGATTGTATACAGGGTTTGATGTCAAAAGACACTTATATACTGAGTTACATGTACTTCTATGTTTGTTAATCACTATTATGTTCTTTTATGATGGCTTCAATTCAATGTGTCAGGATTGTATACAGGGTTTGATGTCAAAAGACACTTTTATACTGAGTTACATGTACTTCTATGTTTGTTAATCACTATTATGTTCTTTTATGATGGCTTCAATTCAATGTGTCAGGATTGTATACAGGGTTTGATGTCAAAAGACACTTATATACTGAGTTACATGTACTTCTATGTTTGTTAATCACTATTATGTTCTTTTATGATGGCTTCAATTCAATGTGTCAGGATTGTATACAGGGTTTGATGTCAAAAGACACTTTTATACTGAGTTACATGTACTTCTATGTTTGTTAATCACTATTATGTTCTTTTATGATGGCTTCAATTCAATGTGTCAGGATTGTATACAGGGTTTGATGTCAAAAGACACTTTTATACTGAGTTACATGTACTTCTATGTTTGTTAATCACTATTATGTTCTTTTATGATGGCTTCAATTCAATGTGTCAAGATTGTATACAGGGTTTGATGTCACAAGACACTTTTATACTGAGTTACATGTTTTTGAATTACTACTATGCTCTTTTATGATGGCTGAATGAATATGTCTCCAATAACTTATACAAAAAGCAGTACTACATACAATGTATTTTTATATGTTTGTTTGTGTTGTTCTCACAGATTTCCAAATAGGGACAAATATTTGTATGACAGTAAACCAAAGTGATTAGTTTACCACAGGATTACAATTATTTTGTTTTATAATCTAATTTCAAGATATAAAACCTGCTTTAGAAATTCCTCATCAGAATATTTACCTTCCTAGTGCATTTTTCTGTCATGGATTAACTGATTTAGTTAAAGTGGATGGGTACCCAAACCACCAGAGCAACTGCTCATGGACTAGTAGTAGACTTATTGTCTTATCTCCTTATAATGGATGAGGTTAAAGAAGTATAATCCCTCCTTGCCTGGTCATTGACAATCACTTTGGATAAGGATTTTATTGAAAAAAATTCACTGCCATTTCTCTAGCATCCACAGATAGTAAATAAATAATAAATAAATAAATAAAAAAGTTACTTATAAAACGCTTACTACCGAAGTCTCTATTACACCTTAATAGTCTTTATAACTGTAATGTACTTGAGTAATATAAATATATATGTATAATGTAAATATATTAAATAACTGCATGTCTCTCTCTCTCTATCAAACAAGCTGTGTCAATATACCTGAAATGTCTTTTTTTATATTTTGAGAAGTAGCTTTTCTCAAGTTAATATGCATTTGATTAATGCATTTCATCTCTAGTGTGAAAACAATTCAATGTAAATAGAATATTTATTGGTGCTTATTTCGGAGTGCCATGTGCTTTTTTTCGTTTATTCATGTTGATGTCATGTATTGCCATGTCATCTCATCCATCTAACATGTCACTAAGGGCTCCTTATACACTACATTTGGAGCCTAAGTGGAGGGTTGTATCTGCAAATTATTAAATGTTTAATCAAAATGAAACTATAACTTAATATTCAAAAGGCAATTTTTCAGTCACTTTATATATGCACTTCATCGATGCATTTCATCCATTGTATGCAAACCGTATTAGGTATTCTGATTATAATTTTGTGGTTGTTTATGGGTACTTTGTACTTTGATATCAGTTTCCAACCTCTTACCAGAATACCAGTTAACTTTCCTTTTTGTTGAGGGGAAGAAGATTACTTAGCAACTTCAAACTGTATTCCTAGCTAGATTCATGTATTAATAATAATAGTAATAATAACAATAATAAATACTTATAAAGCGCACTTATCTAATACTTACTCAAGGCACAATACAAAACAATATTTAAATTAATTATTTATAATATGTGAGAAATTTTTATTTCAATACTATATATTTTCTGTCTATTTTACTGATTGCTGTGAATGAATTCATATTAAAAACATTTGCTTATAAATTTGAACCTAAAGTGCCATTTGCAACTTCATATTGTTCTTTGTTTTGGGTATGGGTTTTGTGAGTAATTGTGTATGAGGGTGAGGTGCACATGTTTGTTATTATGTTTCATACGTCATAATCCTATCATGCAGGCTTGATTGTGTGGACTTTGGACCTATCATTCAATTTCACAGAGAGGTGTGATATGTACACCATAAGGGGTGTTCACACACACAGCATAATCACATCCTCACTTTCAAAGTGTACCTATCACCCAACAAAATAAAACCAACCTAACAATAATTGACCCGGCATTCTATGGGCGAACGGAGTACGATGATAGGGTACGAAGAAAATGAAGAATAACATATCGACACAGGAATAAGGCTGAGTTCGTGAAATGGAATCTGATAGTTCTCAGATTTGAAACTTAACAAAATTATGAGTAAAATTAACCATAATGGAAAATGTTAAACTATAAACAGAAATTTAGCAAAATTATCAATTACCTGACAAAAAAGTTGAAGCAAAATTACATTTAACTTGTTTCAACTGACAAGTAAACTAAGACTTTCATTGGCAACTATCTCTATCTCTCTCTCTCTCTCTCTCTCTCTCTCTCTCTCTGTATATATATATATATATATATATATATATATATATATATAAACATGTATACTGTGAAAGGAAATGAGAGATGAATGGTTGCATGGCTTAAATCAAGTCCCTGATCATTGCTCTACTTTGATGTAATCTCTCTAAACTATATTCTCTCATTTGTATTTATTTCCATGGGAGTTGTTGTAAAAACACTTATATGTGTATGTATATTTATTTGTATGTATATATATTTTAAAATGAGGGGTGATAGTGAGAGTTAAAAAAAAAAAAATCGTTTAGTGAGAAATACAAATTAAAAAAAGGTGTTTTAGAAATCAGACCGAATCAAGTTTCCCGAGCGCCTGCATGCGTTCAAGCAACTCATAAAAAACGGCACCTCACCCTCCAAATTCCAAACCAGATTTTGATTTATTTATTTTTTAAATAAAAAACGATTTAAATGGGCAAATAATCAGGCCTAATATATATATATATATATAAATATGCAATCTCACTTATCTCACATGTGAACAGGCAAATAAGTGAAATTTGAATCAGGAATCAATTGCAACGTTTTCCTGCACTTAATTATTTTTATTTTATTTTATTTATTTTATTCCATATTTCTTAAAAAGTGTGAATTGGCCTAATGTTGGCATGTACCTCCCAGGGACAGGTACTAAATTGTTGAACCATTCCAGCTTTCGTTGATTGGATGCTATTTATATTCTCTGTTGTCAAGAGGAAGTTTGAAAGCGAAAAGTCATGCTTCACCTAGGAATATTCATATTTGTATGGTTTTCATTGGAGCTGCATACAACTTCATGTTTCACAAGCGCAGTTTTTAAGCAATGTAAAAATGTCAAGAAAAAATCCTGCGTACGCGCCTGAACCCCCGGGACAACTACCTCCCGGAAAACTACCCCCTAGGACAACTACCTAACTAAGGGTTATTTAAGCGGAACAAAATGAAATTGTCATTTATTATGTAAAATGTAAAATTCAGGCTGTAACTTCCATCTTCTTATCTTCTCTCTCTTCTTATCTTCCTGTAACTGTCTTTACCTTATGTTATCTTCATCTTTCCTCTGTCCTCTGTTGTTGTGAATGTATGTACTATGTTTTTTAAAATATAAAATAAGTTTGTATCTTGTTTATTCTAAGTATTTATTTGGGGATCATTCTCATCAGGCCAATTTTGGCTTTCATGATTCCCTACTTCCTTATATCTTATGTTGATAATGAACGATCATGTATATATTTTTGATTTTTTTTTTTTTTTTTTTTAAAGAGAGTGAAATAAATAAATGACGAAATGAAATGAAATGAATCCCAGCTGGCAATACACTCATTTGATAAGAAATTAAACCACATATGGCCCTCTCTAATAAGATGTATATTGGGTAGCTGGCGATTACTACAAGAACAACAGAACTAATGAGGCTTCCCTGAGTAAACTAAATTATTATATGATTACCAGTAATATGGTAAACATTGGGTTTTGATGGGGTTTTAGGTTAATATATTTTGGGTTGGTTCGGCTAAGGGGTAGGTATAGTGTTGGGTCCAGGGTGGAAGTTAGAGCTATAGAGCTAGTGACCATAAAGAAACTATCCCCACAATTTACGTTGTACAATCCACCTATACTCTAATTTTTCTTCTAACACATCCAGGCAATGATTATGACACTTCCAGCATCTGGATATTCTAATGGCCATTACTCTACCACCACTGAATCCTAAATGGAGCGATATGGTCTGCAGGTACGTTATTGCTGTTTGATCAAAATGAAATGGAGCTCGGTGATTAAGAAGGGAATAAGTCAGTCCTGGTTGACGGACAAACTCTTGCTGTATGTCTAATTGTCAAATCTGATGATTTTTACACACTGAAAATCTTCATTTGACGAATCCATCAGGAACAAAAGCTGGAACACAATACAGTAGATTACGGCTACAAGCCTACAATGACTGCATGATACATCTGTATACCGGTATGTGACAGAACAAGCCGATGTATGTGTTAGCCGAAAAATTAGATTGCACTTTTACACATTTTGAACAACTGGCTGGCTTTTAGCCAAATCGTTTTCATCTGAAATTTTTCGAACGACTTGGATGTCAAAGGTGGAGCAGTATCATTTGTGAATGATATAGAATACTGACCCTCACTTTCTCCTACTTACAGTTCAAAGTAACAATCTTTTACTCCACATTTTGGGGAGAATCTCTACGGTATTCTACCATAAATCACAATGGTTGAAGTTTCGTTTCATTCCTTGACTGGTGGATTTAAAATCCAAATATTAGTAATTTCTATTATTCTCACGAATCTATATGAATGTATATCCACACAATTATCTAAAATTGAAGGGCAAGAAGCTAATTTGATTTTCCCATACCCATGTGACAGTACAGAAGTTATACTTTACAGTACCGGTATTCAAGCAGAGCCCCATTTTATCGCTCGACAGACGGGTCATCGCTGTCATTGCCCGGAGGTCAGCTCCATAGATTCCAAGTGCAGAATAGAAACAAAAATGGAAATTGCTCTCTGGATCTTACAATAATTAATCTAATGAGAATTGATGCAGGGAAATACATCTCATTGGTTTACAAGGATGGGCAGTCAATAGTTGATCACACAACAAGAGTTGAACTGCAAATAGACTATCCTCCTGGTAAGGCATCATGTGATGTGAGTGAAGGAATTAAAGGGTGGAGACTGGGTCTCAATAGACTGTACAGCTAATGTTGGTAGTCTATCAGGAAAGATTGAATGCTATCAGGATGGTGTATGGATGCCTTCCCTAACTGACCCCAGTGAAACTGTCACTTTATTAACACAGACCATTCTCATCAGAAAATCTCTGCCAGTATTTTGTTGTTCTTCGACTTTAGATGAGTCTAAATTAAGATGTGATTGTAAGGATACTGGTCTGTTTATAACCGATGATGACAGCAATGACCCTTGCCCTCCTTTAGAAATTACAACAATGCCTCTTCTTTCCACTCTCACAGAAACCAATCAGAGTGATTACTATTCCACTATGAAGTCCTCCATTCCAATTAATATGGAAACATGCAACTTTGATAGCATTCAGTTTATAATTTTCATTACTATTGAATCTATAGTGCTAATCTTGGTTTTTGTTATGGTGTATAAAATGATAAAAAGGGTGAGAAATACTAAATTTATAAAATATACTTCTCTTACTTTGTGTTGTTGGCCCATATCTTCCAATAACGAAAAAGATTTGAATGAAATTTAACCAGTTATTAGTTTACCACAGGTTTGATAATTTAATTACTACAATTACTACCGAACTCATGCCTGTGTATGTCTTTGTATGTCAGAGAACCAGCCGATGTATGAATGCTAGCTTAATAATTGATTGCATTTACGCTTGCATATTGAATAACTAGCTAGCTTTTAGCGAAACCATTTCCATCTGGAAATGTTTTATTGAGTTGGATGTCAAAGGTGTAACATATTACTGTTTGTGAAATACAGTGTGAGTCAAAAAACAGTTTACACCTAGAAAATTGCTAATTATTTGTAAAATCATCTATGAACAGTAGATTGTTATACATCTTATGAAAGAGTGTTTTATCCCAAATCATCTGGTACCATTTTTGTGTGATATGTGTTCACGCTTGGATGATCAGGAGGCATTGTTTGCGAGAGTGCAAAAATCGACTTGCGCCAAAGTTGCTTATGTGATGTATGAATAAAACAATTGGGATTTGGGTATTAATTCGATCTTTGCAGATCTAAATAACATCCCTAACAAATTTAATAATGCCACACATATCAAATATCGAATATCAAATATCAACGAACTTTTGTGCGCGCGTGTGTGGGTGTGTGTGACTTTGCCCTTTGCAAAAGCATATGCAATGCATTTCATTTGATACATTCAATTCATTCTCTCACTCCGCTAATCCCAATATAATACATACTGTAGGCATCACTTTGGCGCAAGTCGATTTTTGCACTCTCGCAAACAATGCCTCCTGTTCTCCCAAGCGTGAACACATACCACACAAAAATGATACCAAATGATTTGAGATAAAATACTTTTTCATAAGATGTATAATAATTTACTTTTCATCGATGATTTTTAAAATAATTAGCAACTTTCTAGGTGTAAACTTTTTTTTGACTCACACGGATATGTAGATATGACGATCACTTTATCCTCTTTGCAGTTACTGAAAAACCTCTGTATTTGGGGCAAAAATCTGAATCTAACCGTAATTCAAAATGTAACAAGTTTCATTTCATCCTTGAATGGTGGATTTCAAATCCCAATATTATAAAAGATAATGAGTTCTGGTCATGCGATTGCATTGTGAAAGAAAAGGTGTTGAATGGGTCAGAAAATGTGATCATGTAGCATATAAGTATTGGTGTAAGCAAGGTTCTAGAGCCTCATCAAAATAATAATAAATTTTACCCAGTCTTGGTTAAGTAACAAGCATTGTACACAGAAAGATGTATATGGGACTACACAAATGGTGTCGGGGCTACTAACCTTGATTTCCTCATCTTTCTATGCTCATTACTCAGCCAGTATACATTTTCTACCAAAATTGTTTGGCACACGACATTTATTTGTACTCTTGAACATTCAGTGTAAGTATCGCTTGAATGTGTGAGAATTCTTTTTCTTTTTTTACCAGAACTCAAGTTTATCTTTAATTTCTATTATTAGTCTATACGGATGTAAGTCAACACAATTATCTCAAATACAAGGGCAAGGAGCTCTCATGATTGTTCCCATACCTATGTGATGGTGCAAAAGTCACATTACAACATTCGTACAGATTCTCATTTTATCAATTGACAGATAGATCATTGCTGTCATTGCCTTGAGGTCAGCTCCATAGATTCCAAGTGCAGAATAGAAACAAAAATGGAAATTGCTCTCTGGATCTTACAATAAGTAATCTATTGAGAATTGATGCAGGGAAATACATCTCATTGGTTTACAAGGATGGGCAGTCAATAGTTGATCACACAACAAGAGTTGAACTGCAAATAGACTATCCTCCTGGTATTAAGGCATCATGTGATGTGAGTGAAGATAAGGGAGAAGACTGGGTTTCAATAGACTGTACAGCTAATGTTGGGAGTCTATCAGGAAAGATTGAATGCTATCAGGATGGTGTATGGATGCCTTCCCTAACTGATCTTACTCATACTGACACTTTATTGAAACAGACCATTCTCATCAGAAAATCACATCCAGTATTTTGTTGTTCTTCTACTCTGGATGAATACAAAAAAAGAAGTGAATGTAATGATACCATATTATATCTAGCTGGTAATAATAGCAGAGACCCATATCCTTTGACATCAACTGCTACAACAAGAACTGTGAATGATATCACAGAAACCACAGAAACTCAATCGTACATGGTATCCTACACAACAAAATCGAAGAAAGAAAACGATCTGAAATCAGTGCTCACTCATTCCATGTTGGTGCTTATTGTACTTATACAGTTCTTATTAATCTTCTACTGCTTTAAACAGAGACAGGAATTAAGAACCTATATTGATAACCAGGAAAGGTCTTCTCGATCAGTACTAATGCAACGAGATGATGATCACAGTATAGAACTTAATTAGCACCAATATAGCAATCATATTTGATGAGAAACATCTCATCAGACGAATTATAATGGGTTAATTAGATGACCTTTGTTAGATGAGTTTTGTAATTCCTCACAGAAGCTATTGCATGTATATTATCCCCTATGTGAACCACATTTTTTCATTGTGTATGACAACTAGATAATATCTAAGTTTACTGATTCGTTGAATGGTTAAACACTTAGATGGAATTGAGATCAAGTTTTCAACTTGAAATATCAGGCATTCCATCCCATATTCAGGATATACGAATTAACATAACTTTTTAACAACATTATTTTGTCTAATATTTGTAACCAAAAATGTAATGTTGGAATATGATTAAAAAGGGCGATTTTCCACAGGGGTAAATAGTACTTGGCAATTTCAGTAATGGGAACAGTGATGTCTGTCATTTGATTAAGTAACAATTTCACAACAAATTGAAACACAGAAAAATATGCTAGCTATGGCTATCCATCTACCTTTCTAGACTTTCATCCCTGCAATGCGCAACTGTATAATGTAGAGAACTTTGAATCAATTCTATTGAAGTTGTAAAAAAGGTGTGTTTTTTGTCTTGTCTCTTTTTTTATTCCAGTACTCTGTTCCAAAGAATTGTTCACCTGATAAAGAGTGATATGAAATTAATCTCCTTTAGAGGAAGATAAACGAAATGAAAGAACCAATGACTTGATTTATCTAAAGACACTTGGAGACTTAGTTACATGTACTTCAATGTTTTAAAATTACTATTATGCTCTTTTATGATGTCTTTCATTCACTGAATCAATATTGTAAATAACAGTTTGTGGTGTCCAAAGACACTTGGAGACTGAGTTACATGTACTTCAATGTTTTTATATTACTATTATGCTATTTTATGATGTCTTTTATTCACTAAATCATGATTGTAAATACCAGCTTTTCTTGTCCAGAGACACTTGGACACTGAGTTACATGAACTGCAATGTTTTTATATTACTATTATTAAGATATTTTATGATGTCTTTCATTCACTAATACAAGTGTATGATGTCCAAAGACACTTGGACACTGAGTTACATGAACTGCAATGTTTTTATATTACTATTATTAAGATATTTTATGATGTCTTTCATTCACTAATACAAGTGTATGATGTCCAAAGACACTTGGACACTGAGTTACATGTACTTCAATGTTTTTGAGGTACTATTTTGCTCTTTAATGATGGCTTTCATTTACTGCATCATGACTGTAAATACCAGTTTTTGTTGTCCAAAAAGACTTTGACAATGTTTTTGAATTCCTACTCTGCTCTCTTATGATGGCTCAATGAATATATCCCCCAAATCAGTTACAAAAAAGGACTACTATATTGTCAATAATGTCTTTTTATATGTCTGTTTGTGTTGTTCTCACATATTTCCAACTAGGGAAAACATTTGTATGACTGTAAACCAAAGTAATTAGTTTACCACAGGTTTGAAATTGGTATTCAACTTGACAAAATGAATGAAAGAAAATGATCTCACATCAGTAATTATTCATTCCATGTTTGTGTTTATTGTATTCATGCTGCTGTTATTCATTTTCCACTCCGTGTTTAAATGAAATCACAAAACACAACGAGTCACTGATAAGAGTTATGCTTCTTTATGTCTCATTTCATACCATACTGAAAATGTGAAAGAGAAAAGCAACTTTTACAGTAAATGTTATTTGCACAAACCATTTGGAAAGATATGTGTAAGTGTTAAACAGTGTAAATGTACATGTTTTTGTAATATGTAAATTAAGTTGCAGGTAATATGTTTTAATAGATGAACCAATGAATAGTTTGTGTCTACTTGAATATTTGCTTTACATGTTTCATGTTTACTACCCGTACATTTTTTGAATGTTCATGCTGTTTTGGCCATTTGGTCATCTACTTTTCTCAATCCTTGCAGTATGTAAATAGGGACTAACCAAACTCATGTCTCATCATCTCAAAGTTACAAATACAAAGACAAATAGTGAGAAGACAAAAACTGTTGCAACATTTTAGCCAAATATATTTTCTCATCTCTAGAATATTAACTTAGATGGATACAAATTTCTTGGGATAATAACCCTAGCTTTATTTTAATTCTTAACTGTAACTCTCCTGTCTTTAGCAAAATGTTGGACATATCTATGATCTGTTTAACTGTTTGCTTTGATTCCATTAAGGATGACAGTCATGGTCGAATCTGCATGACTCAACGTTTCCCCAGTCACCCTTTTTTTAAACCAAACTATGTAAACATTTTGTTACACTTCCTTATTCGAATTTTGCATAAGTCATTTATGCAGAGTAAACCGTACATGTATTTCCTTCTCATTTGAATCTAAATGTATCATGCCATGTTGCAAGGCATTTTAGCATGAAGCTACATATACAAGTATCAACTAGAATTTTAAGGTTTCATAAATTTCACTTTTCTAAATAAAATGATTGTACTTTGTATTAAGATTAGAAAAGATTCTTAAATTGTCACAAACATGCAATGATACTTGAAATACCCTTTTCCCCCTACATTTAAAAACGTTGCATGTGTTTATTGTGCAATTCTGTAAAAAAAATGTCCAATTATGTTCACCTTTTGCACCGGATTGCAAGTCCTGTTTTATTAAATACAGCATAACTGAGTAAAAAATTGTCACCTAGTGCTATTTTTATGTGAATTTCTCTGTAAAATGTTGGTAGATGGGCTAGTTGATTAGAAAGTTGTGTCTGTGTGACTGTGTCTGTGTGTGTGAGTTACAATTTTTAAAAGCATAAGGTAGAAAATCCATATTTTTGGATGGGATACTAGTTAGAAACTGATAACAAGGTAATTTTGATGGCCCCGGTGTCTTTGTTATAACAAGTTTCCACTGTAGTCTGTTTGGCAAATATGAATTGTTTGCGAAACTGGGGCAAGTTGGCAGTAACACCTTTTGAGGAAGAGTCGAACATGTTTTAATGTCTCTTTGATTAAAAGCAGAACAATCACAAAGGAAGAACGAGAGAGAGAGGAAAAATATATGTAATTTCAAACATTCTACTCAAAGGGCATCCAATTGACAACGTGGTCAAGTCTGTGAGGTCGTGGATTCATTTCCACTACTTGAATTGGTAATGAGATGTTACAAATAATCATCTCTATCTTAATTATTTTTAGGGTAATGTGTTATTGCAGCAATAAAACTAAAACAGGATTCTTCTGAAAAGTGTATTTGAAATCATGACATCACAGCTACATGACAAAATTGCATATATCGGCCGACTCCTACTCGAAGTTAGATTTTTTCTTTCTTTCTTTCTTTTTTAAGTCCTCCTGTTCCAATCTGTTCAACTATGATATCCCCTTCACATACGCAGATTTTTCTTACGAGTCCTTACAGATCGCACCAGTTCACTGACTTTTCACAAATCCTTATGATTTGGCCATTTTTACGACCGATTTAAGAGTTGTTTACGAGTTTATTACGAGCTATTGATGATTTATTACGATGTATTTACGGCAAAATTCCATGTTTTGTTACGAGTAGTCACGGATGACTATGAGCAACTTACAGTCATTTTAGACCCGTTTAAGTGTTATGAGTACTTACAAGTATTTATGAGTCGATCATTACGATTTTGCAGCTTCTATACCTCTCCCCAAATCGTAAACAATACGTAAGAAAACGGAGTGTAGACGTATCTATCCGTGAAATACTCGTAACTACACATAAAGTGCTTGTAATAACCCGTAACAATCCGTTAAGCCATCGTAACACGACCCCAAGGAAATCGTAAACAACATGTAAGCAATTATACCCCCTTCACCCCCGTAAATGACTCTTACAGATTTCTTTAACGATTTGTTACGAGTTATTACGATATTCTTACGGCAGAATTACATGATTTGTTACGAGTTGTTACGGATAACTACGAGCAACTTGCGTGTTAGTAACGACCTGTTAACGTGTTGTTACAAATAGTAACGAGTATTTACGAGTCGTTACGATTTTTAACCAAAAAATAACAACTGAAAATGAAGTGTTCAAATTTGCAGCTTTTATACCTTTCCCCCAAATCGTAAACGATACGTAAGAAAACTTAAAGTATACGTATCTATTCGTAAAGTACTCGTAACTACACGTAAAGTGCTCGCAATAACTTGTAACGATCCGTAAAGCCATTGTAACACGACCTCAATGAAATTGTAAACGACACGTAAGCACTCGTAATAATCCGTAAGTAATCCGTAAATAATCCGTAAACAAATCGTAAACCAACCGAAACAAATCGTTAAAGAAATCTGTAAGAGTCATTTACGGACTCTTGCAAGCAGTTTACGGATAGTAACGTGTTGATGAGAGCGGTTTACGATACTTACGGATTGTTACGTCCTATTTACGAGTTATTTAAGGACAAATAAATCCGAAGACAATCGTAAGAAGATTTTTGACATGTCAACAAATTTCCTTCACTGATACTTACGAGTGTCTTGGTGTCTATGTAACGGATACCAGCGAGTTATTTACGGATGCTTGCGATTGACTACGAGTTGGCGATCCGTAAGGACTCGTAAGGAAAATCCGTGTATGTGAAGGGGGTATTAATCCGTTAACAAATCGTAAACTAATCGTAACAAATCGTCAAACAAATTTTACAATTAAGTCATTTATACCCCCTGCACATACACAGATTTTTCTTACGAGTCCTTACGGATCACACAAATTCACGGATCTATCACAGATCCTTACGATTTGGCCACTTTTACGACTGATTTAAGAGTAATTGTTACGAGCTATTTACGGTTTGTTATACCGATTATTACGAGTTATTACGATATACTAACGGCAAAATTCCATGATTTCTTACAAGTTGTCACGGATAACTACGATAACTTACATGTTAGTAACGACCTGTTAATGTGTTGTTACAAGTATTTACGAGTCCTTACAATTTTTAACCAAAAAATAACAACTGAAAATGAAATGTTCAAATTTGCAGCTTTTATACCTTTTCCCGAAAACATAATACCCCCTTCACATACACGGATTTTTCTTACGAGTCCTTACGGATCGCCAACTCGTAATCAATCGCAAGCATCCGTAAATAACTCGCTTAAAGGATCCGTGAATGGAGAGGCAAATTTTTGACATGTCAAAAATCTTCTTACGATTGTCCACGGATTGATTTGTCCGCAAATAGCTCGTAAATAGCTCGTAACAATCCGTAACCATCCGTAAACCGCACGCAACGACACGTACCCACCCGTAACATGCTCGCAAGAATCCGTATATGACTTGTAACAGATTTTTGTAACGATTCGTTACGGTTAGTTTACGATTTGTTTACGGATTACTTACGGATTATTGCAAGCAGTTTACGGATGGTTACGTGTGCTTACGTGTTGTTTACGATTTTATTCGGGTTATTTTACGATGGCTTTACGGATTGATACGGGTTATTACGAGCATTTTACGTGTAGTTACGATTACTTTACGAATAGATACATTTACTTTACGTATGCTTACGAACTGTTTACGATTTGGGAAAAGGTATAAAAGCTTCAAATTCGAACACTTCCTTTTCAGATGTTATTTTTTGGCTAAAAATCGTAAGGACTCGTAAATACTCGTCACTTACTCGCAACTATTCGTAACAACACGTAAACAGGTCGTAACTAACACGTTAGTTGCTCGTAGTTATCCGTGACAACTCGTAATAAATCGTGGACTGTTGCCGTAAATACATCGTAATAACTCGTAATAATCCGTAATAAACCGCAAACAGCTCGTAATAACTCTTAAACCGGTCATAAAAGTGGCCAAATCGTAAGGATCCGTGAAAGATCCGTGAATTTGTGCGATCCGTAAGGACTCGTAAGAAAAACCCGTGTATGTGAAGGGGGTATAAACAATACGTAAGAATACTTTAAGTACTTATAACTACACGTAAAGTGCTCGCAATATCTCGTAACAATCTGTAAAGCCATACTTACACGACCCGAATAAAATCGTAAACAACAAGTAAGCACTCGTAATAATCCGTAAATAATCCTTAAGTAATCTGTAAACAATTCGTAAACAAATCGTAAACCAACCGAAACAAATTGTTAAAGAAATCTTTACGAGTCATTTACAGATTCTTGCGAGGAGTTTATGGATGGTTTAGTGTTGATGCGAGCGGTTTACGATACTTACAGATTGTTACGACCTATTTACAAGTTATTTACGGACAAATAAATCTGTGGACAATCGTAAGAAGATTTTTGACATGTCAACGAAATTGCCTCTCCTTTCACAGATCGCTACGAGTGTCTGCGAGTTGTTGCGAGTTGCGACAAGCTATTTACTGTTACAAGCGAGTTATTTACGGATGCTTGCGATTGACTACGAGTTGGCGATCCGTAAGGACTCGTAAGAAAAATGCATGTATGTGAAGGGGGTATTAGTCGGCTCATACGAAAAGCAATAAAAAGAGACTTGACTTAACATTGAATACAGTAAAAATAAATACACACAAACATACAAAAATCAAAGCAACAATAAAAGAAAAATAATGATGGATTTACTTTATTGCACTTGTTAAAAAAGCAATCATGCTTTTATACACAGAGATATTTACTATTATGGAAATGCATGAACCATTGTGACGAAGAACCCCCCTTCCCCCCCCCCCCCCCCACCAAACAAACATCGTAGACAAACAGACATTTGGAAAGACAAATAATAAATGAAATGCTTGAAAGAGATGAACAGAAATACAAGGCCTACCTGATTAACAATAACAATGGTTTCTCATAAAAGCTTTTTATTAGTGACAACGTGAATGTAACTGACCAAAGTGCTAACAGTATTTTTACCCTCATCTTTTTACGGGTGTGAACATGCTTAACACTAACTTAAAGATATAGACCAGTTTTGAATACGCCCCCCCCCCCTCTCAAAAGATGAAATGGAAGCTCTTATTACCAATCATATGAAAGAATATGTTTTGACTAATACGTGATGATACAAATTTTGCCGGGAAACTACCTACTAATTGATATATTCGGTAAATTATTAGATATCGCGCACGTGTCGCGTAGTCTCATATTTCTTGTAACTTTACCAAGACTGGGCCAAATTTCTTATCATTTTGATGATTTCAGAACCTTGTAGTACACACCAATACTTATATGCTAGATGATCAACCATTTCTGATCGATTCCACGATGTTTCTTTCACAATGCAATCGCATGACCAGAACTGGTCTTTACCTTTAAAGGGAACGTCTACCCTGATATTAAGTTGGTTTTAATTGAAGCAGAAAAATTAGAGAAACAGGTCAGTGAAAGCTTGAACAAAAATTATTAAAAATTAGAAAATTATGAATTTTTGAAGGTGTGAGCAATCAAATAAAAATTGGCAACTCTGTGGCAACTCCTTCGAGCTCCCCTCCCATTTGCCAAGTACTAAAACACTTTAAACATTTCTAGTTTCCATTATGACAATTTTCAATTAGTCATTAACCCTAAATTAAATTATCTCACATACGTTTTTATACATCCCCTGTAGAGAAAATTCATTCTGTCACCAATATTCTAAGGAAATGAAGTTTATGAAATTTTCTGTATAGAGAAAATTGGAGAGGAGCTCACAAAATACGCAACTGATAACAAATTCAAAATTCATAACTTTCCTATTTTAATTGGATTTTGCTCAAACTTCCACTAATTTGCTTCTCTCATTTTTCTGCTTTTATCAAAACCAAATACATATGAGGGTGGACTTCCCCTTTTACACTAAAAGGGATGAGGGGGCAGCTTCCACCCCCTCCCCCTTGCCATGATATGATTGAGGGTTTTTTTTTCGCTGCAAGCTTTCATGACTTTATCGCCTGGAGTCTTGCCCCTTTTTTAATACCAGATTTTTCATATCAGATTTATAAAATTTAGACCCGAAAAGGTACTGCGCAGCATCAAAAATCAGACATTTCCCAATATGTATTGTATACAGTGCAGAATTGTCACTTAAAAAGTTGATCACCAAACAGTAAATCGAATCTTGCCTGACATGTCACTAATATCAGATTCTTTAAAATTTGTCATTCATGGATGACTAGTTGGGAAAACAAAAGCCTCACTGTCATTAACAAAAATCACACTTGTGTCAAAGGAAAAAAAGAGTGCTCTGCATACCAACACCAGTGCTTACCAGCATATTTTGCAACTTTTCATTTTTGACCCCGTCTCGTTTTTTTTATTCACTGCTCACTCCACGGCTGAAAATCATAACTAATATGTTAACATTTTAAAGAAAAAAATTATTCTACATGTCTTTTTTTCATTTTTTTGCCCATTTTGGTTAGAGTGGCCCTTCAACATTTTAAAGAGGAATAAATACGCTTTCTAATGATGATAATCAAAACCATGATTATGCCATCACAAAAGAGCTAAAATCGATCCAACTTGATTTTCCAAACACTTTTAAGGGGCTTATATTCTACAGTACACTGATAAAAGGAGGCCAATCACAACAGTCTGAAGTCTCTACCTGTCAAGACTTTCCCCGGATATAACAAAATAGCCACAAAGACTCTCATAAATGAGTTTTACAGATTGTTTATTGACAACTACATCAACAACTAAATTCATAGAAATCTGCTGTTACACAAATATGTACATATACGTACGGTCAATTAATTACTCCAATACCCACGAGTGTAGTCCCGTCTACAGTTAACTTCCCGGTTTAGTAAGTGTCCGAAATTAAGACAATTGTCCGAATAAGGCGAAAGGCCTTTTGTTTGGTATTTGCTAATAGTTGTTGCTATATCAGAAGATCAAATACCGACGTGGTTCCTACGACAATTCGATGCTTGGAGACTTGTGAAGGTTGATGTCCCGTAATCGCTATTTACGGCAATCGGTCATGTGCTTCAAGATCCCGGATATAATGACTCAGCGATTCTTGGATGCTAATTCGACGACGCTCAGCGTGCTACTAGTTTTGTAGTGAAGAACGTTCTTGTCCCTCGTTACACGGAGTTATGTTGACAAGGTTTTGCCAATGGCAGGAAAATCAAGGTTCTGGGCTACATGGAGGATACCTCTCGTACCGGTGTCGCCTGAGGACTGCTTGCGCCGAATACAAAACACACATAAGGGTACATGTTCAAGACCTCTCACACGTCCAGCTACAACCTCCGTCTTCTACCCAATAAACAGAACACCAAAAAGTAACCTCTTTTGGGAGTGTTTTTTAAGTGATTTTAAAGTATAGTGCCTTTTGAACTACATTTAAACGTTATCGACACGTGCCTTCATTTAAACAAAAAAGGTACTCCTGTTCACGTTTTCATCTAACCTAAAAACCACCAATTTATCACGCGACTGGAGTAACGTGATTCCACTTACCTCTGTAAATCAAGTGTTTATGACCAAATAACCACTTGACCAAGCAACGAGTTTTTTGTCCGTTAACCGATAGTGGTGATAAATACGTAATTATTTGGTCTTGTAAGCACCTTTATCGATTGGTTTCACAGGTTATCCAAGGTTGATGGTAATAATCACGTTACTTACACCGGCTAATCGTCTTATTGTTCCGTCCGTGAATCTCTGGTTATATTATATTAGTAACTCTGAGGTGTCTTACACACCTCTTTAAATGGTTTCAAAGTTACCATAAATTTCTTGGTTATGATCACGTGGCTCAAGCTGATTACTAATCTAAGCTGTGAATACGTGATATTTAGGTGTGAAAATAGTAATTATTAGGTGTCTTAAAACGCCTTTTTAAATGGAAGTCAAAGTTGCCATAAGTTCCGCGGTGATGATCTCGTGACTCAAACGGATTATTAATCTTAGCTTGGCATACGTGACTTTTAGGTGTGAAAAATTAGTAATTATTAGGTTTCTTAAAACACCTTTTTAAATGGTTTTAAAGTTACCATAACTTTCTTGGTGATGATCACGTAGTTAAAACTGATTACTAATCTAAGCTGTGAATCCGTGATATTTAGGTGTGAAAAATTAGTCATTATTAGGTGTCTTAAAACACCTATTTAAATGGTAGTCAAAGTTGCCAGCAGTTCCGCGGTGATGATCTCGTGACTCAAACGGATTATTAATCTAAGCTAAGCATACGTGACTTTTAGGTGTGAAAAATTAGTCATTATTAGGTGTCTTAAAACACCTATTTAAATGGTAGTCAAAGTTGCCAGCAGTTCCGCGGTGATGATCTCGTGACTCAAACGGATTATTAATATAAGCTGGGTATTCCGTGTTTTCCAGGTGTGAAAATGAGTTATTCTTGGGTGTCTTGATGGTTTCACAGTTACCATTTAAGTTCCGTGGTGATAATCCCGTGACTGTTTGCATATTTTCATTGCACCAGTTGATAACTGGAGTGTGCATATTTCCAATTGCACCAGTTGATGACTGACTGTTGGCATATTTCCAGTTGAACCAGCTGACACCAATTAATTTGCATATTGAATATGGGGTGCGTGCAGATCTATGTTTTTTAACAATTTATCTGAATTTACAGCATATTTCTTAATTACTGATGATTTAGTTATATGCAATTCATTTCGAAAATACTACAAATATAAATTACCAGTTATTAGGACATTTCGTATACATTACATTTAGTTAAACATGAATAAGGGAAACATTAACTATGAACTAAAATAATATCAATAAAATACAAGTATATGAACAAATTAGATTAATTAAATTATGTAAGTCTACTTATTACCGATGCCTTTACATTGGAAATACAGACGTACCAGTATTGAAGTGTTGTTGCTGTTCAACTGGTTGGAAGTTTTACCAAATGGTTCTAATGGCTCAGCTAGACCAGTTGAATTCTAACTGGCCTGGATCAACTGGATCATTTAGCCCATTTCAAATTCCAGGGTTACCAGTTGGCATTAACTGGACCAGTTGTAACTACCTTTCTCTTCTGGGATGTTTGCACCCCCCCCCCCCCCCCACCCCCTCTAATCCCAAACTGCTTCCGGCGCGCCTGGACGTAATTATGGAATATCCAAAACACGATGTTCAGAAACGGGATGAGAACGTCATTATTTTGGTTCATTTATTGTGTAACATTTGCGTAATTATTGGGTTGAACGCGGGTTACAGTAACATATTTCCTCTCCGACGTAAATTTCACGTGAATGAAGAACATGATTCATCTCAAGTCAGCCTCGTAATATTCACGTGAATTTCACGCAGATATTTTGACTAAAACTATCACTAACGCTTCACGTGTTTCTGTGACGCGATAATTTCGATTATAAAGATGTAATTTCATAACCAAACAAACACGGGAGTATTAGGTTTACAAACCATGGTCTCCAAGGTAGGGATAATCACGTTATTATAATGGTGATATTGCAGTGACAATTGCGTGATTTAGTGTACGTGTGTTTTAAGTTACCTAGTGCAATAAACGTATTAACACATTTACGTAAATGTCAGGTGTTTGAAGAACGTAACTCTCCTCAAGTCGATACCTTGATATTGACGTGATTTTCACGTGATTTTGTTTATTGGGTAGTCAACTGCCCTGATTTAAATCCACACGTACACACCTTTAAGCATTCTTGGCACCACACCCTAATTTGCATATATTCAGACAAGCGAAATATTTTCTATCACCAACGCCCTCTAATGTCTAGATGACCTTGAAAATAGGAAAACAAATAAAATAAGAACAAATTTCCCATTTTACTCTGACACTACCTGTACGGGTAACCCCATTGGATGTTTATTTCCTCTTTAATTAGTAATTATGATTTGCTATTTTTCATTGCATCTTGGATGAAACTAAAGGCATCTCTACTTGCTCCTGCTTTCTGCTTCTCATCATCATTGTCCACAACAAATCCAAACCCTGTGGTTGGCTTCTTGGCAAGATTGATCGGTGTCGAGGTCGTCCCACTCAGGGTGATCGACGATAGCTGAGGGTACATCTGGGAAATATGCTGTGCTGTCATGACTGGCTGTTGTAAGGTCATGCTAGGATGAGGTTGTTGTGAAGGGATATCAACCCCTGGCGTTGCTGTACTGAGCTGTGAGAGAACTTGGTTTGATGAAGCCTTAGGGTCAGAAGATGCTTCCTTGAGGGACACCGTGTTCCAGAGGTCGGCGAACCCTGCCTCTCTGGACATTATAGGATCCATCCTACTGTGCTGAGACGCCTCTGGATCAACAGATTTCTTGTGTAATGGTGTTGCTGCAGGGTTTACATTACTTAAGCTATAAGCAGCAGGGGAACTCATTACCTGTGTGAACTCTCCTTGTGCGTTATGATTTGTTGCTGAACTTGGCTTAGTGTCAGAAAGGAGTGAGTTTGTTTCTGACGAGTCTGACTTTGGCATGGACTGGAAGTCTAAAAGCAGATCAGCAGCAGAATGTCCTTCTTCAGCTTCCTTGTGCCTACTGGCAGAACTCAAAGACATCCCTGTTGAGGTCTTCCCTCCAGGAGCTACTGGCGATCTGGTCGCTACGGTCATACCACTGAACAAAGATCCTCCAGATGCTTTTGGTGCTCTGTCTGAGGAAGAAAAGGCATCTCTTGGCAGAACAGTTTTCACTGGAGTTGTGTTAGCCGAGGATCCTAGTATTTCAACCTCAGCAGCCTCTAATACTGATTGGGATATGAGCTGGCTCTCTGGCATCAGTGGCTGATCTAGACTGGTGTCTGCTTCAAGCCTCTCCAACTGACGTAAAATCTGAAAAAAGAAAGAATTGAGACACGACTGATGAAAGAAAAAATACCCATGAGCATTTCAATTTATGAAATTTACACTTCAATTGGTAACAAGCAAAAGGTTTTAGGATTATAAAATGAATGTTTAAATACTACACATGCATTTGTTCTGATATGATAAACAGACATCTCTATGGATATTCGAACTATCTGCATTTCTAGTCTGTGCCTCACTTGTAAGGGTGCTCAGTGATTAATGGAAACCCTACCCCAAAGAATAAGTGTAGGTATGCTGACAGCTGAGAATTATTCCTGCCTATTGATGTAGAATATTCCTTATGAAAATGTACAAGAGATATATAAATGAAGATATACATGGCATGATGTAATGTCTGATAGCATGATGCGTGCAGCCAATTTCTTTATAATATGACGTGCAATCACTACACATACTTGGAAAAGAGGCTTCCATAAATTTGAATGCATTTACTTGATAAACGACTAGTGCGTCACGTTATCAAGAAATTGGGGACGCTCAGGAGGGTGGAGGGCAGTTCCTCTATAAATGAAAGTCATGAGATCTGATTGATAAAAATCTGCAAAAAAAAACTATAAATACACACACACACACACCATGTATATTCATAAACATACGTGTGAATATTCATTGATATGAATATCCATACCTTGGTAGACTTTGCCCTGATAGCTTTATCTTGACTACCCTGCATTGATGTAAGATGAGAACTGAGAAGACTAAGAGCCAAGTCGGACGAGATTAAATCCTCTTTCAGAATGCCTTCGATGCCAAACAAACAAAGCTGGAAAACATAATAATAGAACAGTAAACAATTAGAAGTTCAAAGCAAAATCTTTAGGCCCAAATGAAATAATTTCTAGGTTCTTGTCCCTTTTTCTTTACTTTTTACTTTTACAAATATAAACATGAATGAGAGAATAGTGGTTAGATGATAGACTGTAATACATTAATGAAACTGTATATCCAAATTCCATATTGTAGTTTGGGTATGGTATTATTGTTAATAAACATGTACTGTAAATTGGAAATATAAAATGGTAAGGAACCCAACCTTTTTTATCAGAAAAATCCCAATAAGAATTGTTTGGGTATAATGGACAATTATGGTTTAGCTCCGATTAATCATAAAAGCAAGGTTATTGATTATCAAAGATAAAAAAATAGGAAATATTTAATAGAAGTGATAATATGTGTCAATTTAATCATTGATTTTTACTACCTGTCATGCTGTCTGAACTTTCTTAGATTCATAAAACAACACAATGAATTTCATGGATTTTTATTCCAATAATATATAAACAAAATTTAAGTAAGAAAGAGATAAAAAGAAATTTGCAATTCAATGGAGAAAATCATCACAAAATTGTTCCAATAATTGTTCTATTATACACGAGAATGCTCTTAGAAATAAGCAACAAACAAAGAAACAGATTAATTGTGCGATACTTACTAACTGCGTGTTGTGGGATGATGTTAGATATGATGTCAGTAGTTCTATCATCTTCTCACAATTTAACAATGAACTCCTAGAAGAAGAAAAAATATAGAATTAACTCAACGAGATGTTTCACAATAGTTTTATATAAACCATTTTGTTATATCTTATAATCTTTTTAACTTGGAAGGAATAATTTAGCAACCGTGGGCCTGAGTCAGGTTGAATTACAATGCGTTTATGTTTTGCATAGTGATGCAAAAACAATTAACATTTTCCAAATTTGTAAGTACACACGAATAGGATATTAATTTTCTTTATGTAAAATAAGAAGAAGAAATAATGTCTTTTTAATTTGACTTGAACTCAAAATTCATCTGACTGACTAAATGTTCACCCAGCCATGAGTCTGGCATTTCATGGTTGCATGATTCCTAACTGTTGTATTTTAGCAGTCTGGAACACACAATGTTTAGAGATTCATGAAATATAATTATATGGTTGTACAAAATTAACAAATTAATCAAATTTTAAAAAAATTAATAGAGACGATAATAGAGGTGCTCATATACAGTTATTTGCAGGATATAGGAATACGAGGGCTTGAGGGGTAATAAAGTTCAGTAAAGATGGTCATAAAAGCCTTTATCATCAATGAAAATAAATTATAATATTGATCATATGAAGGATGTGCAATATTCAGAATCTTATTCCTCAATATCGATGCATCCACGACTGCCACAAATATGAAAAGAGACAATTTAAAGGCAATAGTTATTCACAGCTCTCTTAGGCTTTCTGTGGTTGTACTCACACCATCCTACTCACAATGTAAATTATATGAGTAGTGAGTAGTTATTTTCTATAAAAGCACAATGACTTATCTCAAATTATAATTTCTCTTTCTTCTTCTTCTTCTCCTTCTTCTTGCTAGGGCTGGCACAACTAAGATGTTCAATGCCGGCCCTCACTTGATCTGTTCTCCATCTCATTTCCCCCTACTCTGTATTTATATAATTTACACATTGTATTTGCTTTATTTTGTATTGTTTTGTTTGATTTCACTGTATACTTGTCTTGAACACATGTTTGTTTGTTTTTTGAGTGAATAAACTTTGAACCGAAGCTTGTCTCCAATGGCTCATTTTAAACTACATTAGGAGACTTAAAGTGGAGGGTTGCATCTGCAGATTATTAAATATGTTATCAAAATGAATTCATAAATTAATATTCACACAGCACTTTCTAAGTCAATATATTTATAAATATGTATATATATATATATATATATGCACTTCATTGTTACATATTTCATTTCATCTCTGGTGTGCAAACTGTGTTATGTATTCTGATTTAATTGTTGTGGTTGTTTATGGGTAGTTTGTACGTAGATATCAATTTTTAACCTTTTACCAGTTAACTTTCCTTTTTGTTGTTTACCTTATTTGCTTTGGGCCTTTGTTTAGGGTGTATGTTTGTGTGTGTGTGTGCACGTGTGTGTGTGTGAGGTGTGAGTGTATGTCGATCATTATGTTCCATAAATCATAATCCTATCCTGCAGGTTTGATTACGTGGACTTTGGACCTGACATTCAAGTGCACAGAGAATTTGCTCTGTACAATCATAAGGGCTGTTCACACACAAAACATTATCACATCCTCACTTTCAAAGTATACCTATGACCTTAAAGATTAATTTGTAAACAGCTAGAGTGTATAAAATCAACCTAACGATAATTTACCCAGCATTCTATGGGCAAACGGAGTACAAAGAAAATAAAGAACATATCAACACAGGATAAGGCTCGGTTAGTAAAACCAAATGTTATAGTTCCAAGTTCTCAGATTTGAAACTTTACAGAATTATGAGTGAAATTTACCATAAAGGAAAATGTTTAAATATAAACAAAAATCGAGCAAAATTATAAATTACCCAACAAAAAGAGTAGAAGCATAAATATTATACACTTACATGGTTCTACCGACCATTAAAGGCATTCATTCACTCCTCTTTCTCTCTTTCTCTCTCTCTCTCTCTTTATATACACAGAAATACGTGAAAGGAAATGAGAGAATAATAGTTGCAGAGCTTGAATCAAGCTTCTTATTGCTGTCCCTTGATGTTAAATATCTAACCTTTATTCTATCATTTTGTATTTACTTCCACAAGAGTTGTTGTAAAAACACTTATATATATATATATACATATTACTCATCCCACACATGTACAGGTAAATGACTGGGATTTGAATCAGGAATCAAATACATTTCCAGTGCTTGATTCATTTGATTTGATTTAATTTATTTAGATCCATATTTCATACAAAGTGTGAATGGGCCTACCGGTAATGTTTACATGTACCTCCCAGGGTACTGAATTTTGGAACCATTCCAGCTTTCGTTCGTAGGAAGTCCATGATTGGATTCTGTTTATACTTTCCATTGTCCAGAGTAATGTTGACATATACATCCTCGGGTACTGGATTTTTGAGCCATTCTAGCTTTTGTTGATTGGATGCTATCGGTACTTATTTTTTTCATTGTCAAGAAAAAGGGATTGCGCGGTATCAGCTTTGTGTTGTTTACATCGGAGCGGCATTGCATGCACTTCTTGTTTTACAAGCAGCGTTTTTAAGCAATCTGCAAACAAAAGATTTAGGTAAGTGTATAATTTGTTTAGAGATATTCTCTAGTAAATAATGATGTACATGTAATGTAATTTGATTGAAAGTGACAATTGCAACATGAATGATTGCTTTATATAAGTATATAATCCAAGGGTTAAGGGTTTGAATCCCAGCCTGGAACTAACATCCTTTAGCAAGAGATAATTAAACCATATTCGCCAATCTCTACCCAGATGTAAATTGGTACCTGGAAATGGCTGGAATAAAAGTATTTGCAGGGCCTATAGGAATAACAACACTGATGCTGATGAGGCTTCTCTGGGTAAACAAAATTATTACATTATTACCAGTATAATAATAACATTCAGCTTTTATACAGCGCTTAATACATCTCGGACGTCTCTAAGTGCTTTACAGATATATACTTGGATTGGATTTAGTGCTTGCCCACACACACTATGTGCACAATCTCCACTCCCTGGGGAGCATTCCAGCCAGGCGTGACATGACGCTCAAAAACTGTTTGACCAACAATGACGGTCGCATCCTACCGGGTACCCATTTTAACACCTGTATGGAGAGTAGCAAGTGTAGGTTAATATCTTGCCAAAGGATATTAGTACCGTGTCAGGATTCAAACCCTCGACCTTCGCATCTCCAGTCAAGCGCCTTAAACCACTTGACCACGACACTCCCACCTAGGGTACACATAGGGTTTTGATGGGGTTTTAGGTTGTATCTTGGGTCGGTTAGGCTAAGGAATAGGTATAAGTGTTGGGTTCAGAGTGGAAGTATATAGCATTAGCAAGAGCTATAGTGACATAGAGGCTAGAGCAGCTATCGATCACCACAATTTATGTCATACAATCCACCTAGCTACTCTATTTTTTCTTCTAACACATCCAGGCAACAGATATGACATTGCGAGCATTTGAAGCTACTCCAATGGCCATTTCTACACCACATCTGAATCCTACATGGAGATATACAGTCTGCAGGATATTGCTGTTTCATCATAGTGAAATCGAGCCTGATGATTAAAAAGGGAATTATTCAGTCCTGGTTGGCAGATCAAGTTTTGCTGAGTTTCTAATTGCCAAATCTGATGATTTTCACAAGCTGACAATCTACAGTTGACTGATCCATCAGAAACAGAAGTTGGAACACAATACAGTACAGTGCAGCTACAATTACTGAAGGATTCATGCCTGTGTAAATGTCACAGAACCAGACGATGTACGAATGCTAGCTAAAGCACAGATTGCATTGACGCTTGCATTTGGAACAACTGGCTGGCTTTTAGCCAAACCATTTCCATCTCGAAATGTTCTATTGAGTTGGATGTTAAAGGTGAAACATTACTGGTCATGAAATCGATTTTGAATTATATAACATTCTGACGATCACCTTTTCCTCTTTGCAGTTACTGAAGAATCTCTATTGAGGTATTTGGGGGAAAATCAGAATTTAACCATAATTCAAAATGTTGAAAGTTTTGTTTCATTCCTTGACTGGTGGATTTAAAATCTTATTATTATTCATTTCTATCATTCTCACAAATCTTTATGGATGTAAATCAACACAATTATCTAAAATACAAGGGCAGGAAGCTAACTTGATTTTCCCATACCCATGTGATGGTACAGAAGTCACATTACAGCATTCGTACAGAGTCCCATTCTATAGCTCTACAGATGGGTCATTGCTCTCTTTGTCACAAGATCAGGTACAAAGATTCAAGGTTCAGAACAGAAATAACACTGACAATTGTTCTCTGGAGTTTACAATAAGTAATCTA
Source organism: Strongylocentrotus droebachiensis (assembly GCA_035222895.1). Lineage (NCBI taxonomy): Eukaryota > Metazoa > Echinodermata > Echinoidea > Camarodonta > Strongylocentrotidae > Strongylocentrotus > Strongylocentrotus droebachiensis. Next base: position 136,313 of record JAVYIG010003743.1, on the reverse strand, counting down.
CTGAGCATTGATCAAGGGACATACATTTTGTCTGTATACAAGGATGGGGAGATACTAGTTGAACAAACACACAGGATTTGGTTACAGGTTGATTATCCTCCTGGTAAGGCATCATGTGTTGTGAGTGAAGAAAAGGGTGGATACTGGGTCTCAATAGACTGTACAGCCATGGTTGGGAGTCTATCAGGAAAGATTGAATGCTATCAGGGTGATGTATGGATGCCTCCTCTAACTGATCCTACTGAAACTGGCACTTTATTAAAACAGACCATTCTCATCAGAAAATCACAGCCAGCATTTTGTTGCTCTTCTACTTTGGATGAATACAAAGAAAGATGTGAATGTAATGATACTGGCCTATATATAGCTGATGATGATAGCAATAACCCTTGCCCTCCTTTATCAGAAATTACAACAATGCCTCTTCTTTCCACTCTCACAGAAAACAATCAGAGCGATTACTACTCCACTGTGACATCCTCCATTCCAATTAATAACAAAAAATGCAACTCAAACAAATGGGTGATCATTGAGTCCATTCTCTTGCCTATCTATGCTATAGTGCTAATCCTGAGTTTGTTTTTCCACTATAAAATTAAAACAAAGATCAGAAATAATAATAACGGTGAAGAGCCTCCCATTCCTTTAGAATTGAATACATCACTTATTAACGGTCAGAAGATGAAAAATGGATCAAGCAAACATACAGAGTTTGCGTAAATTCTACAATACTTTGAAGAACATTCAACTTTGTATGACATCATTAAACTTAAGTGAGAATGCTTCAATACACTATAATGAAGGCTCCAAACAAAATAATGGAGATCTCATAATGATTCTTAGCTCGATTATCAATTGAACTGAAATGTGAGAAAATTAATAGAGTGTGCACACTATTTGCATCTAATTAGAATTCTGTTAATTCTAGAAAATTGTATATCACTTTAAAAATAGAATATTCTATGGAGGAACAAAATTACAATTTGAAAAATTTGAATAAAATTATCCATAGTTTATTGAGACTGAACAATAAGAACACAGCACCAAAATACTAGCTTTGATTGAATGGCTTCCATTCATTGAGTTAGGATTGTAAATACAAGTTTTTGTTGTAGAAAGAAACTTGGATACTGTGTTACATGAAATTCAATGTTTGTAAATCATTATTATGCTCTTTTATGATGTCTTCCATTCAATGTGTCAGGATTGTAAATACAAGGTTTTGTTGTTCAAAGACACTTGGACACTGAGTTATGTGTACTACAATGTTTTTGAATTTCTATGATAATCTTTTGTTTCGGCTGAATAAATATGAATCCAATTAGTTCCAACAAAAAGGATTGCCAGATGGAAATTTTCTTTTACTGTAAATCATGTCTTTTGGTTTGTTTGTTTGTGTTGTTCTCGCAGATTTCTAAATAGGGAAAAACATTTGTATGACAGTAAACCAAAGTGATTAGTTTACCACAGGATTACAATTAGTTTGTTTTATAATCTCATTTCAAGATACAATACCTGCTTTATAAATTCATCACCAGAATATTTACCTTCTGATATAGTAAAAATGGATGGGTATCCAAACCACCAGATGAGATGAGAGGCTGCAAATGCAGCGCACAGTGATGCCCATGGTTACACAATTTCGGTCATGTACTAGTAATAGATTATTGCCTTATCTCTTTATAAAATGGATGAGGTCTAAGCAGTACATTTCCTTCTTGCATGATGATTAATCACTGTGTATTAATTGACAATATATCTCGATTATCATTTTGTTTAAATAAGCACTGTTAAGTGTTCACTCAATAACGACGACATTTTACTAGCATCCACAGGTTATTGATTCTATATTGTCTTGATGTTCTACCACCTATACTATACATGTTGCCCTTTTTACACCTAATTAATAGTCTTTAAAAATGTAATGTGCTGGAGTAATGAGAGGCCATTTACCTCTCATATACATACATCATCCTCTGCAATAATCACAAGAAAAAGTGTCCATGATGTGAATATTTATTTTTAAAATCATAAAAGTTGATGGTAGGTTAGTATAAAGGTAAACAAGATATCAAAGGCAGAGGAGAAAAAGAAAGAGTAAAGGGCAGAGAAAACGAGTAATAATAAAGTAACAGGTATTTAATGTACTGCTTAAATTAAGAATCCAATTCATGACTTAATCAACCCATCATCCTTTGAGGAAGAAACACTTATGTATATGTATATATGCCCATGCCCACATCTGCTGAAACAAGAAAAGATCACGAATTAGACATGATAGTGATACACTCCTTCATTGTACTATATGCATTTGTAAATAGCAACCCACATACTCATATATATGTTCTGTGAGTTTTTTTTAAATTCCATTCAGCTACAGGTATATTCTATATCTGACCATAACTTAATTTCGTGACCTTCATTGACAGTTTGTCTTAAGGGGTAAGATGAAATGAACGTCAAGATGTCAATGTAATAATTATGTAAAGACGCTGTTTAGTGGTCATCCATCTCATAATAAAGACCATTCTGTATCTGTAGTTTGACCTAATCAGATGTGTCCTTTTGTCTTTCTGTGTCTTAGTCATCTCATGTAGAGATATCATATGGTGGAAGAGATAACAAAACAAACTATGCCCTCTAAAAAAAACTGTACTTTACCAAACATATCATGGGGCTTTCTTAACTACGAGAGATCATCCTAAGCTCATGGTTGCAGCTGTACGACACAAGCTCCTGCGAAAATTGTTCTGAAGTCAAATTTCGACAATCACTGAATTTGTAGCTTTAAACCTGGACATAATTCTATACAAAATTAACACCAAACTTAGCTCTAATCCTAAACTAAAACCCAATTGAATTCACAATTCTAACTATATATACATGTACATTTGACCAACGCAAAAGTACTGGAGCAATTGTCACAAGAGAAAATTTTAAATCACCCATGGTGCCACAAGAGCATATACGTCCAGTAGGCCTACGAGTGCGAAGATCATCCACACACAAAAATTAAATAGAACACATACATTGATAGAAATCCATGGGCATAAGATTCTGCTAAACAAGACATAAAAATGAGACCCCATGATCAGACACAGAATAAAATATTTAAAAAAAGATAAAGATGTCAGAAAGATGTGGATGAGGGTGGCATGTAAATGTGAGTGTGGGTGTGTGTTATGTGGTTATGTGTGTTTGTGAGGGTGTGTGTAAATTTGTGAATTTGTGAAAACATGTGGTTGGGTTTAAATGTGGGGGTGAGTTTGGATGTGTGTGTGTGTCAAGTGAGACAGGGGAAATCTTAGTTGGTGTGTGTGGGTGTGTGTGTGTGTGTGTGTGCGCGTGTGCGTGCATTATATGAAGTAATTGAGGGGTAGATCATGTGCTAATACATTATTTAGTTTAGAAATCTTCTTAAAGGTAAAGACCAGTATTGGAAACGCCCCAATTTCAAAAAATGAAATGGAAGCTCTCATTACCAATCATGTGAAAGAATATGTTTTGAATAATACATGATGATAACAATTTTGCCGGGAAACCGCCTACTAATTGATATATTTGGTAAATTAGTTTATCTATTGGTATGTGAGAGATAAAAAACGCACGTGCGTAATCCCATATACACCTTCTGTGTACAATGCTTGTAACTTTATGAAGACTGGGCCAAATTTCTTATCATTTTGATGATTCCAGAACCTTGCAGTACATCTATGCTAGATGATCAACCTTTTCTGATCGATTTCACGTCTCTTTCACAATGAAATCGCATGACCATATTAACTGGTCTTTATCTTTAACGTTGCTAAAATTTCTATGAAGGTCTGACTATAATTTATTTTTTACTGCTAGATGATTTGATCTAGACCCCCCTTTTCCAATGAAATATGCTTATAGGTTGGGGTTTCCTATTTTAGATGTAAAAAAGGTATACTTAATAACGCATCAATTGGCTTGTGGCATGTAAATGTGGGTGTGGGTGTGTTTTGTGTGGTTATGTGTGATTGTGAGGGTGTGTGTAAATTTGTGAGTGCGTGTAAACATGTAGTTGGGTTTAAATGTGGGGGTGAGTTTGGATGTGTGTGTGTGGGTGTGTGTCAAGCGAGAAAGGGGAAATCTTAGTTGGCGTGTGTGGGTGTGTATGTGTGTGTGCATTATATGAAGTAATTGAGAAAGGGGAAATCTTAGTTGGTGTGTGTGGATGTGTGTGTGTGCGTGTGTGTGTGCATTAAATGAAGTAATTCAGGGGTAGATCATGTACTAATACATTATTTAGTATAGAAATCTTCTTAACGTCGCTAAATTCTCCATGAATGTTTGACTATAATTTAATTTTTACTGCTGGATGATTTGATCTAGACCTTTTCCAATGAAATATGCTTACAGGTTAGGGTTTCCTATTTTAGACGAAAATAAAATATTTACTTAACCCATTAACTAGTGGAACTGGGTGGGTTCTGTATTAAGCCTATGGGAATGTTAGAATAGCAGTGAATAGGTTCAATGCTCATTTATTTTATTTTCTAGTTCTTGTTCTTGTATAATTGCCCCACAGTCAATATTGTATTTTATATTGATGGGTGAAATAAATGGATCTGAATCTAAAAGTTTTACATTCCAAATAATCTATCATTTTGTTTCAAATGACATCTGAATTTTAAATAACTTTTGATGATGTGTTCTTCCAATTATATAAGCCTGTCTAAATTCTAAATATACATATAAATATATATGCTTTAACAAAAATGCATGTCTCTATCAAACAAGCTGTGGCAATCTACCTCGACTTTGTCTTGCCTAATAAGAACGTAACTGAAATATCTCTTTTTCTATTTTTAGAAGTAGCTTTGCTCAAGTAAATATCCATTCAATGAATGTATTTTATTCAAGACTCAGTGTGCAAACAATATAATGCATTCAGATTCATGTTGTGTCCTTATTCAGGAGTGCTATGTGTTTGTATAGATTTTTCATTTATTCATGTTGATGTCATATAGCCATGTAATCTCATACATTCGACAAGTCTCCAATGGCCCCTTCTACGCTACATCTAAAAGCATACCAAAATATGCAAAAAGTATACCAAAATATTCAGAAGCCAATTTTTAAGTCATTTTACATATGCACTTCATCGATGCATTTCATCTCTCGTGTGCAAACTGTGTAATATATTCTGATTATAATTTTGTGGTTGTTTATGGGTACTTTGTACTTTGATATCAGTTTCCAACCACTTAGAATATAACTTTCCTTTTTGTTGAGGGGCAGAAGATTATTGAGCAACGGCCAGCTGTATTCCTAGCTAGATTCATGGTGGATTCATGTATAAGAATTAATTAATTACAATGTGTGACGAATGCTTATCTTAATATTACTAATTTTCTGTCTATTTTCTGTCTATTTTCTGTCTATTTTTGCAAAGTTTAATGGTAATTTAAATTGATATAATTTGTAATGCAAATTCTGTTTCCTTTACTTATCAGCTATTTTCTTCTAAACCGCTTAGAGGCAATTTGCAATTTGCGGTATACAAATATCTTATTATTATTATTATTATTATTACTGAATTATAAGATCCTTAGTTGTACGACAAATACAAGGAAGTTCCTGCAATGACGTAAAATGCGTCATCAAGCCACGTGACCGTATTTACATTTTTTTCAAGGGGTGGAGCTTAGCAAGCGTGAGATCTGTGAAAAATGGATAGTTATTATCATTTTTGCTCAATATAGCGATTCTCTGAAAAATCTTAGGCTGGAATATTAATAAGTAGAGGTATATTCATGTTTTGAAAGGCTAAGTTAGTTGGGTTGGAGGGGCCCTTGTTTGGTTATAAATTTGAACCTAAAATGCACATTTGCAATATTGTTGTTTGCTTTAGGCCTTAGTTTAGGGTGTGTGTGCGTGTGTTTGTATGTGTTACTGTGTATGAGGGTGAGATGTGCGTGTATGTCAATATGTTTCATACATCATAATGTTATCCTGCAGGCTTGATGGAGTGGACTTTGGACCTGACATTCAAGAACTTGATCTTTGCACCATAAGGGCTGTTCAGACACAAAGCATAATTGTGTGTACCGGTATGTATCACATAAAACAAGGTTTGCGTACAGCTAGAATATATAAAATCAACCTAACAATAATTTACCCTGCATTCTATGGGATAATAGAGTATGAAGATCATGAAGAATATCATATCGACACAAGAATAAGGATGGGTTAGTGAATTAAATGGAATCTGTTAGTTCTCATCTTCAAAACATAACAGAATTATGAGTAAAATTAACCATAAAGGAAAATGTTAAAATATAAACAGAAATTAAGCAGAATTGTCAATTACTTTACAAAAAGAGTAGAAGCAAAAATATACACTTAACATGGTTCTACCAACCAGTAAAGGCATTCATTCCCACCTCTCTCTCTCTATATTATATACATATTTATATATAAATATACACACACATATACTGTGAAAGGAAATGAGAGAAAAAAGGTTGCATATCATAAATCAAGCCCGTAATTGCTGTCTTTTGATTTGAACAACCTAACCTTTATTCTATCATTTTGTATTTATTTCCACAAGAATTGTTGTAAATACACTTATGTACATTACTTATCCCAGATGTGAATGGGCAAATAAGTGACATTCCAATCAGGATTTAAATATAATGTTTCACTGTACTGTTATTCATTTATTTCCACATTGCATACAAGGCTGAATGGGGCAAATCATGTGCTTGACGTTGAACTTGCTGATTGGATGCTATTTATATTCTCTGTTGTTAGGCGGAACATGGATGGCGGGAATCCCCACCCCCAGTCTAGACACAAACAGCTTCAAGTGATCTTTATTGGAGCTGTACGTGTATATAGCTCCATTTTTTTTAGAAGCAGCAAATTTAAGCAAATAAAGGATTTAGGTAAGAGTACCATTTGTTTCATCATCTTGTAAAAGACGATGTGCATGTACTGTTATTTGATTTAAAGTAAAAATAACAACATCTGTGATTGCTTTATATTATAATTATATTTTCTAGTTTGAAGCAAAATATAAGTGTTTCAAATGTTTAAGAAGAAGTTGAGTTCTGGTCATGCGATTGCATTGTGAAAGAAACGGGATGGAATCAACCAGAAAGGTTGATCATCTAGCATATAAGAATTTGTGTGTATTGCAAGGTTCTGGAATCATCGAAATGATAAAAAATTTGGCCAAGTCTTGGTAAAGTTACAAACGCGTACACAGAAAGATGTATATGGGACTACACGAACACGTGGCGTAAAAATCCTACCCCCCCCCGAGTTTTACGATGTTACATGACATATTTATAATATGAAGGCATTTGAAGAGCCCTGCCTTTCAGGGAACATGTCTTATCTGATGTTCTTCCACGCTTGCATAATAAGAATGATAACGCTCACAAATAATTTTTCAACTCTTCCCAGAACTCAACCTTCTCTTTAAGTTAACAAGCTGTGCTTCAACCAAGGTCTCCACGTCTTTCTTTATTCTACATTGTGTGCTATGGAACACAGTGTATAGATGATACGTTTGTAATGTTTGTTACATGTTACTGATTTCTGGAAGACAGATAAACTTGAACTTGAACATATAGTTAACAATTAAAGCATTCATACCCCTTGTAAATTTGATGTTTTGGGGAAGTTTGTAACTCAAGAATGAAATGTGGACTGATTTAATTAGGGCCTTTGTTGAATACTTTTAGATGAAAGCATTAAGTTCTCACATTCTGAAGAAACACATATCGGCACAAATCGATTTTGCATGTATTCAAACAATTACAAAAGTTGGTAAGGATATGAACAATTTAGTTGTAAACTGAAAGAAGAAAGTTTTATGTGCAATTTATTTCAAGACTACAGCTGAACATTTCGCCAATCCTTGTTTCTCTACTGCATGAACAAATGATACTACATACTCACAAAGAGGTACATAAAAATAAAGTCAGAGTATATCTGTTCTGAATTAAAGCACCTACTGGCGATCAACTTAAATATTTCCTCCAGGCTTTCCTATTTTTTAACTTGAAAAAACATATTTGGAGGTGTCATGGTAAGTGGTTCATTCCCTGAACTCTCAATCCAGGGGTTAAGGGTTTGAATCCCAGCTTGGCACTAACCTCTTTGGTAAGAGATTAAACCACATTTGCCACTCTCCACCTACATGTAGATGTATACGGGTAACTGGTGATTACAGGAATAGAAGTAATTGCAGGACCTACAGGAAGAACAGTACTGATGCTGATGAGGCTTCTCCAGGTAAACAACATTATTACATTATTACCAGTATATGGTAAACATTGGGTTAATTTGACAGGGCTTTATATTTGGGGTTGGTTGTGCTAAGGGATAGGTATATAGTGCTGGGTCCAGGGTAAAAGTTAGTAAATTAGCAAGAGCTAGTATGACCATATAGCAACTATCACCACAATGTATGTTGTACAACCCACCTACTCTATTTTTCTTCTATTATAACACATCCAGGAGACGGATTGACAGTTCGTGCATCTCAAGTTATTCTAACCGCCATATCTTTACTAACACTGAATCCTACATGAAGAGGTTGTTGCTGTTGTATCAAAGTGAAATCAAGCCCGATGATTAACCCTTTGACTACTGCTTTGTGAAATTCCTATATGCTTAACACGGAGACCACCAGGCTCCTATAGGCGAAGGGTTAAGACGGGAATTATTTAGTCCTGGTTGATAGATCAACTTTTGCTGTATTTCTTATTGCCCAATCTGATGATTTTTACAAGCTGACAATCTACAGTTGACTGATCCATCAGAAACAGAAGTTGGAACACAGTTCACTACGTTGCGGCTACAAATAGTGCAGGATCTATGCCTGTGTAAATGTCACAGAACCAGACGATGTATGAATGCTAGCTTAGGAATAGAAAAGACTTATGCTTGCATTTTGAACAACTTGCTGGCTTTTAGCCCCAGCGCTTCCATCTAGAAACTTTCTATTGAGTTGGATGTCAAAGGTGCAATATTACTGTTTGTGAATTACATAGAATTTTGGCGATCACTTTCTCCTCTTTGCAGTTACTGAAGAACCTCTAGGTATTTTGGGGGAAATCAGAATCTAACCATAATTCAAAATGTTGAAAGTTAAGTTTCCTTCCGTGACTGGTGAATTTAAAATCCCAATATTAGTACTTTCTATCATTCTCATGAATTTATTTGGATGTAAATCCACAACATTATCTAAAATACAAGGGCAAGAAGCTAACTTGATTTTCCCTTACCCATGTGATAGTACAGAAGTCACATTACAGCATTCGAACGGAGTCCCATTTTATCGCTCTACAGATGGGTCATCACTGTCTTTGCCTAATGATCAGGTCCATAGATTCAAAGTGCAAAACAGAATAGAAAATGGAAAGTGTTCTCTGGACCTTACAATAAGTAATCTCATGAGAAGTGACGTCGGGACATACCTTTCCACTATCTACAAGGACGGACAACTACTTGATGAATACACAACAAGAATTTGGCTAGAGGTAGACTATCCTCCTGGTAAGGCATCATGTATTGTGAGTGATGAAAAGGGTGGAGAGTGGGTCTCAATAGACTGTACAGCTAATGTTGGGAGTCTATCAGGAGAGTTTGAATGCTATCAGGATGGTGTATGGATGCCTCCCCTAAGTGATCCTACTGAAACTGACACTTTATTGAAACAGACCATTCTTATCAGAAAATCACAGCCAGTATTTTGCTGTTCTTCAACTCTGATTGAGTACAAAGAAAGAATTGAATGTAATGATACCGCATTGTATCTAGCTGGTAACAATAGCACATACCTAAGTCCTTTGACATCAACTGCTACAACAACAACTCTGAATGATATCACAGAAACTACAGAAACTCAATCGTACATGGTATCCAACACAACCAAATCAATGAAAGAATACTTTATCACATCAGTGCTCTTTCAATCCATGCTTGTGTTTATTGTAATTATACAGTTCTTATTAATCTTCTACTGCTTTAAACAGAGACAGGCATTAAGGACCTATATTAACAACCTGAAAGTTGATCTCGATCAGTACTAATGGAAATTAAGAAGATCAAAATATAGAACTTAAGCATCGCCAATATGGCAATCATATTTTATGAGAAACATCTCAGCAAATGAATTATAATGGGTAAATTGTTTGAACTTTTAGTTTTGCAATTCCCCACAGAAGCTGTTACATGTACATGTTTCTATCCCCTATGTGAACCATATTTTTTCATTATGTACAACTAGATAATATCCAATCTACAGGTTTGCTGAATGATTAAACATTTAGATGGAATGGAGTTCAAGTATTGAGTTTTCAACCTTCCATCCAATGATTCAGGATCGTAAATAAAAGTTTGACACTGACACTTTGACACTGAGTTACATGTTCTTCATTGTTTTTTCAATTACTATTTTGCTCTTTTATGATGGCTTACATTTAATGAGTGAGGATTGTAAATACAAGTTTTTGTTGTCCAAAGACAATTGGACACTGAATTAAATGTACTTCAATGTTTTTGAATCAATATTATGCTCTTTTATGTTGAATTTCAATGAATCAGGATTGTAAATTAAAAGTTTCTGTTGACCAAAAACACTTTAATACTAAGTTGCATGTACTTCAATGTTTTTGAATTACTGTTATGCTCTTTTATGTTCGATTTCACTTAATCAGGATTGTAAATTATAGGTTTTTGTTGACCAAAAACACTTTGATACTAAGTTACATATATTTCAATGTTTTGAATTACTGTTATGCTCCCCCTTGGATGGCAGAATGAATATGTCTCCAATCAGTTACACAACGGAGTACTAGATGGAAATGTTCTATTATTGTAAATAATGCCTAATTGTATGTTTGTTTGTGTTTTTCTCACAGATGTCCAAAAAGGGAAAACAAATATTGTATGAAAGTAAACCACAGGTTTGAAATTGGTATCCAACTCGACAAAAAGAATGAAAGAAAACGGTCTCACATCAGTGATTATTCATTCCATGTTTGTGTTTATTGTAGTCATGCTGCTGTATTTTTTTTCCACTCCATATATAAATGGAATTACATTACACCATGATCGAGTCACTGATATGAGTTGTTATGCTTCTTTATGTCTCATTTCATACCATACTGAAAATGTGATAGAGGAAAGCAACCTTTGCTGTAACTGTCTTTTGCACAAACCATTTGGGAAGATGTGTGTAAGTGTTAAAAAGTGTACATGTACATGTATTTGCAATATGTTCATAAAGTTGCAGGTCATTAAATTCAGTAGTATGTTTTGGATAGATGAACTCATGAATTATATCTGTCTACTTGAATGTTTGCCGTATATGCTTCATGTTTCCTGCATTTTTATTAATTTTCATGCTGTTTTGGCCATTTGGTCATCTACTTTTCTCAATCCTTGCAGTCAGTAAAATAGGGAATAACCAAACCCATGTCTCATCATCTCAGAGTAAGAAATACAAATACAAATAGTGAGAAAACAAAAACTGTTGCAACATTGTTGCCAAATATATTTTCTCATCTCTGGAATATGAAGTTAGATTGATACAAATTTCTTGTTATAACCACCCTACTTTTATCATAATTCTTAACTGTAACTCTCCTGACTTCAGCATAATGTTTGAGATACCTAGCTGTTCGACTGTTTGTTTTGATTCTATTAATGATGACAGTAATGGTGAAATCTGTATGACTCAAGAGTTTCATAACTAAGTCAAAGTTTCCCCAGTCACTTTTTTTAAAACCGAACTATGCAAAAATATTTTACGCTTCCAGTATTTCCTTCCCATTTGAATGTAAATGTTTCATACTAAATTGCAATGCATTTTATCATGGAGCTACTCATACAAGTACAAACTAGAATTTGTAAGGTTTCATGAATTTCGCTTTCCTAAATAAAATCATTGTACATGATTGCATTATGATTAAGAGTAGGGAAGATGTTTAATGATGCCAAACGCCAAAAAATGTCAGATTAATATGTTCACCTTTTGCACCGGATTGCAAGTCCTGTTGAATTAAATACAGCATAACTGAGTACAAAATTGTCTCCTAGTGCTTTTTTATGAAAATTTCTTTGTAAAAAGTTGGTAGATGGACTGGTTGATTTGAGAGTTTTGCTGTGTGACTGTGTCTGTGTGTGTGAGTGACACTTTTTAAAAGCAGAAGGTGGAACATCCATATTCTTGTATGGGATACTTGTTAGAAACTGATAACAAGTCATGACATCACAGCTACATGACATAATTGCATATATTGGCTGACTCCTACTCGTTATATTTTTTCTTTCTTTCTTTCTTTTTTAAATCCTCCTGTTCCTATCTGTTCTACTATGATACCCCCTTCACATACACAGATATTCTTACAAGTCCTTACAGATCGCACCAGTTCACAGATTTTTCACAAATCCTTATGATTTGGCCACTTTTACGACCGATTTAAGAGTTGTTACGAGTTATTACGTGCTATTTATGATTTATTACAGATTATTAAGATGTATTTACGGCAAAATTCCACGATTTGTAACGAGTTGTCACGGATGACTAAGAGCAACTTATGGGCATTTTACGACCTGTTTACGTGTTGTTACGAATAGTTACGAATTAGTAACAATTATTTACGAGTCATTACGATTTTGCAGCTTCTATACCTTTTCCCGAATTGTAAGCATTACGTAAGAATACGAAGTGTAAATGTATCTATCCGTAAAGTACTCGTAACTACACGTAAACTGCCAGTAATAACTTGTAATAATCCCTAAAGCCATTGTAAACTAACCGTAACAAATTGTTAAACAAATCTCACGAGTCATTTATGGATTCTTACGAGTAGTTGACTGATGGTTATGTGTTGTTGCGAATGGTTTATGATACTTACGGATAGTTACGAGCTATTTACAGAAAAATCAATTCGTGGACAATTGTAAGAAGATGTTTGACATTTCAAAAAAATTGCCTCTCTTTTCATAGATCCTTAAGAGTGTCTACGAGTTGTTGCGATTTGTGACAAGTTATTTACGGATGCTTGCGGTTGACTACAAGTTGACGATCCGTAAGGTCTTGTAAGAAAAATCTGTGTATGTGAAGGGGGTATTAGTCGGCTCATAAGAAAAAAAATAAAAAGAGACTTAACATAACATTGAATACAGTAACAAAATAAATACACACAGACATACAGAAATCAAAGCTAACAATAAAAGAAAAATAATGTTGGATTTACTGTATTGCATTTGTTAAAAAGCAATCCTGCTTTTATACACAGAGATATTTACTAATGGAAAGGCGTGAACCATTGTGACGAAGAACCCCCCCCCCCCCCCACCAAAAAAACATCGTAGAAAAACAGACATTTGGAAAGACAAATAATAAATGAGATGCTTGAAAGAGACCCAAGACGAAAATCCAATTGAATCCCCATTGAATGTCCCCATTGAATCCAATTTGGAGTAAATGGAAAGTGAAATAATGGGTACCCATTGAAACCAATGGGGACCAATTGGCAATTGGTCCCCATTGGAACCAATCCTGCTTTTATACACAGAGATATTTACTAATGGAAAGGCGTGAACCATTGTGACGAAGAACCCCCCCCCCCCCCACCAAAAAAAACATCGTAGAAAAACAGACATTTGGAAAGACAAATAATAAATGAGATGCTTGAAAGCTATTCGATGAACGGAAATACAAGGCCTACCTGATTAACAATAATAATGGTTTCTCTTAAAGCTTTTTTTTGGTCACAACGTAAATGTAACTGACCAAAGTGCTAACGGTATTTTTACCCTCGTCTTTTTACGGGTATGTACATGCTTAACACTAACTTAGAGGGAAAGTCTACCCTGGTATTAAGTTGGTTTTAATAAAAGCAGAAAAAAAGGAGAGAAACGGGTCAGTGAAAGCTTGAGCCAAAACTGATTAAAAATTAGAAAGTTACGAATTTTTGAAGGTGTGATCAATCAAATAACTAGATGGAACTTCGACTGCGCGCAGTCGAAATGATGCCTCCGTCATAGAGCAATTTTACAAACCAAAACAGAAGAAATTTTTCAAATTCAAGTTCAATTGTAATCCATTAACAGGTTCTCAGAATATCATGATTACAAGCAATTTCTCATATACATATATGACCCTTTGATCTTTGACCTCATGACCCTAACATCTACTCAGTTCATTGGCTCTGCAAGATGTCCCGAGTTAAATAGTAATCCATCTGTCAGTTCTAATGAGAATGCGTTCACGAGCTATTTTTGCATACATAATGAGCCCATAACCTTTGACCTCATGACCGAAGAATCTACACTAAGTTCATTGGCTCTGCAAGATACGTACATGATCTAATTTTGGCAGGAATCCATCAATCTGCTCTAATGATAATGCGATCACAAGCTATTTTTGCATACATATTGAGCCGCATGACCTTTGAACTTGACCTCATGACCCCAAAATCTAATCAGTTCATCGGCTCTGCAAGTAACATACATGACCTAAGTTTGGCAGGAATCCATCAATCGGTTCTTGAGATAACGCGATCACGAGCTGTTTTTGCATACATAATGAGCCCTGTGACCTTTGACCTCGTGACCCCAAAATCTAATCAGTTCATCGGCTTTGCAAGATACACACATGACAAAAGTTTGGCAGGAATCCATCAATCGGTTCTTCAGATAACGCGATCACAAGCTGTTTTTGCATACATAATGAGCCCTGTGACCTTTGACCTCGTGACCCCAAAATCTCATCAGTTCATCGGCTCTGCAAGATACATACATGACCAAAGTTTGGCAGGAATCCATCAATCGGTTCTTCAGATAACGCGATCACGAGAACGGGACGTACGGACGGACGGACGGACAACCCGAAAACATAATGCCTCCGGCTACTTCGTAACGGAGGCATAAAAATTGGCAACTCTGTGACAAATCTTTCGAGCTCCCCTCCCATTGTTTCCATCATGAACATTTTCTATCAGTCATTAACCCTAAATAAAATTATCTCACATACGTTTTTATGCATCCCCTGTATGAGAAAATTCATTCTGTCACCAATATCTAAGGAAACAAAGTTTATGAAATTTTCTGTACAGAGAAAATTTGAGAGGAGCTCGCAAGATACGCAACTGATAACAAATTCAAAATTCATAACTTTCCTATTTTAATTGGATTTTGCTCAAACTTCCACTAATTTGCTTCTCTCATTGTTCTGCTTTTATCAAAACCAAATTAATAACAGGGTGGACTTCCCCTTTTAAACTAAAAGGGATGAGGGGGTAGATTCCACCCCCTCCCCCTTGCCATGATACGATTGAGGTTTTTTTTTCGCAAGCTTTCATGACTTTATTGCATAGAGTCTGGCACATTTTTTAATACCAGATTTTTCATATCAGATTTGCAAAATTTAGACCCGAAAAAGTACTGCGCAGCATCAAAAATCAGACATTTTCCCATATGTATTGTACACAATGAAAGTTGATCACCAAACAGTAAATTGAATCTTACCTGACATGTCACCATAATGCATGCATTTCAATATCAGATTCTTTAGAATTTGTTATTCATGGATTACCAGTTGGCAAAAACAAAAGCCTCAATGTCATTAACAAAAATCACACTAGTGTCAAAGAAAAAAGAGTGCTATGCATACCAACACCAGTGCTTACCAGCACATTTTGCAACTTTTCACTTTTGACCCCGTCTAGGTTTTTTTTATTCACTGCTCACTCCACGACTGCAAAATCATAACAAATGTGTTAACATTTTAACCCTAAAAAGGCCGGGCTATTTGAGGTCTTAATACGGCCGGGGGGGGGGGGGGCCATTATGGCCCCCCCTTTTTTTATGGCCCCCCCCCCCTAAGATCTCAGCCGCGAAGCGGCCGATTGCTGCGAAAATTTGCATGCATGTCAAGTGAAGTGTATAGAATAATATGATAATTTCAATTTTTTGAAAAATTCACTCATTTGCATATTTATGGTAATTTATGCAAATAAAGTCATAAAAATCACATTTTTACCCATAAATCATATATTATTCATATTTAAGCATTCTTTTTCACTACATATATTCATTAGACCATTCTGAATAAGAGCCAGCTTATTCCTTATGTTATCCCTTGTTTTTGATAATTTCTTATGTATATCATTGTTTTTTAACTTATGTATTTCATTGTTTTTGTTGTTTTATTTCATTTCTTACTACAATTCAACTATTTTGACTCCCAAAACAACCACCTAAACTTTAAACAAGACAAAATAACCCATGTTTGATCTGTTTTTAAGAAAAATGACTTTTCCATATGTTTTGTACACAAATCACGAAAATGAGCGATTTTCGGGCTGACATGCAAAGACAAAAGGTCACGTGACCTTGTAACCGTAGGTCCGATTTTCAAAAAAATTATTTTAAAAGTTGCGCAAGACTCGAAAGAAAAAAGTCAGCGAGAGGCGGGGCGCCATCCATATGCGTTCCCGAGCAATCGGAAAAATCATGGAGGGGGGGGGGGGCAATATTGGGGTTAAAGAGGAATAAACACACTTTCTAACGATGATAATCAAAACCATCCAAAAGAGCTAAAATCAATCCAACGTGAGTTTCCAAACGCATTTCGAGGGGTTTATATCTTACACTGATAGAAGTTGTCTGTATGGGTATGGGAGGTTAATTTCCTCTTTAATTAGTAATCATGATTTGCTATTTTTCATTGCATCTTGGATGAAACTAAAGGCATCTCTACTAGCTCCTGCTTTCTGCTTCTCATCATCATTGTCCACAACAAATCCAAACCCTGTGGTTGGTTTCTTGGTAAGATTGATCAGTGTCGAGGTCATCCCACTCAGGGTGATCGACGATAGCTGAGGGTACATCTGGGAAATATGCTGTGCTGTCATGACTGGCTGTTGTTATGGCCCGGTCCCACTGGCCGATGGACACAACACGTATGCATAACGGACACAGCGGACAAGCAAAATTTCGGGTGTGGCTCCAACCGTTTTCATCCGCTCCAGAAATGGACAAAATTTGCGAAAATTTGCGAAAACAGAACGGAAAATAACGGACGTGGGTAGTATGTAGCGGGGATGTTAAACGGATGTTCATCGGAATCCTAGCGGATGAAAGCGGATGGAAGTGGATGACAGCTCCGAAGGGGTTACCGGGGATAATTGCGAAGCGGACGCATAGCGGAAAGAGCGGATGCATAGCGGATGCATAGCGGATGAAGCGGGTGCATCACGTACGCCTAACGGAAACTAAGGGGATGCCGAGCCGATGTATATCGGATGCAAACCGTTTACTGCGCATGCGGGGGGTATGAATTGCGTCCGCTCCGGGGATAATAGGCAATTTTCGCAAACTCATTGGGGAATTAGAATCTGCGGTTCGTGTGCAAAATCGAGAAGATACTATAGTTACAGTTGGATGACCGCTGAGGCCCTGAAATCTAGAACTGGTTTCGGCCAAATCTACGGGCGTTCTCAATGACGCCCCAAATGAATCAAGTGCCTCGATACAAACTATTTCATTCACCTGATAATAATAATAGTATTTAAATAGACAGAATCCAATCTGCATACATTAGTTGTTGCCACACTTAATACATGCAGTTAATTTGCATTCTGACTATTGCGAATTCTAGACAGGTGAATGAAATAATTTGTATTGAGGGACTTCACAAAGACGTATGTATTAAATTTGATTACATTATAAAGATGGCCTGTTCCCTTCCACGCAATACAGTACAGACGGGCCTACACGACAAGCACAACTAGTCTCGACCAAGCCACAAAACGGCTTTTTATCAAATTTCAACAATAATTTATTATCAAGTTTTAAAACAATTCATGTTATATCCATATTCATGTTGTTATTGTTCAGAAACAATAATCGGAAGAAACAAAACTCACCGAAGAGTCATTCGTGTCAGGGGCGGATCTAGGTGGGTTAGGAGGTTTAAATCCCCCCTTGGGCTTGCCAAGGTGCTTTCTACCCCCCCCCCCCCCCCCCCCAAAAAAAAAAAAAAAAAATAATATATAAATATTGGTTGGCACTTTTTTCAAATTGAAAACAAATTTTAGTGCCATAGAAAAGAAGCTAGATCCGCCCGTTAAAATTCGTCATCCTTCGTTATTAGACGACGAAATTCTCATAACCATCTTTGGTACAAGCTCGCTGATTGGCTGTTTATGCACTTGGGGCGTCATTGAGAACGCCCGTAGATTTGGCCAAAACCCGTTCTGGATTTCAGTACCTCAGCGATCACCCTGCTGTTACTATAGTAGCTTCTCGATTTTGCACACGAACCGCAGATTCTCTTTCCGCAATGAGCTTGCGAAATATTCCTAATGTTTGTCGAACTGGCAACAACTAATGTA
Source organism: Strongylocentrotus droebachiensis (assembly GCA_035222895.1). Classification (NCBI taxonomy): domain Eukaryota; kingdom Metazoa; phylum Echinodermata; class Echinoidea; order Camarodonta; family Strongylocentrotidae; genus Strongylocentrotus; species Strongylocentrotus droebachiensis. The sequence continues at coordinate 117,915 of JAVYIG010003743.1, read as the reverse complement.
TGCAGTTTGGATTCTGTCTATTGAAATACTATTATCCTTATCAGGTGAAAGAAATATTTCGTATCGAGGCACTTCACTAAGACGTATGCATTAAATTTGGTTACATTACGAAAATTGCCTAATGGTATTGGAACTGCAATACCTCCGTAGAGATACGTACGCATTCACCGAAAAGCGAAACCACGTATTGTATCGAGGACGGTCTGTTTGCGACGGCCGTAAACCCGAGTGCTCTGCTACCGCGAAGGTCTGTAAGTTGCTGAGCGAAAACTCGCTATAAAGGGATGCAGCACGCACGCAGTCATTTTATGGACCACCAACATTGTTGGGCATGGGAAAACACCTTGGACATTTTATATGTTTTAAAAAGGGCCTTTAGGCTGGGTTAAATATGGTAGATGGGTGTTTGAACTTATCTTTCAAAAGGAAAGAGGGACTTTAAATTTGATACGGGGAAAAGGGAGTTTGGACTTCTCTTTCAAAAGGAAAGAAAGGGATAGGGGACTTTCACTATGAATATGACGGACAAAGAAGCGGACAAAATATACAGTTCCTCATTCTACCCTCAACAATTGCTATGGTAGACAAAGGAACATCCCTTCACTGCTATTATGTACAAATGTGTAGAAAAGTTGAATATGCATGTGACACCTGTTCTACACATAGCAGTGAAGGGATGTTCCTTTGTCTACCATAGCAATTGTTGAGGGTAGAATGAGGAACTGTTTATTTTGTCCGCTTGCTTTGTCTGTCATTTTCATAGCGTTTGCATTTTGGACTACCAGTAAAACCAAGTTGGGCATTTCTGGGTCCATCAACATAGTCGGGCATGCAAAGTTTTAACCATTTTTTTCAAAGTTTTTACCAACACTTTATTAAGTAAACAAAAATATGCAAAGTTTTAACCATTTTTTCCAAGTTTTTACCAACACTTTATTAGACAAAACAAAAAAGCAAAGTTTTAACAATTTTTTCCAAGTTTTACCAACACTTTATTAAGTAAACAAAAAAAACAAAAAAAAGTTTTAACCTATCCATTGTAGGACCCAACAACATACATTTAATAACAATAAACAGCTACAAGTATACAAAGCATAGTAATGCAGTGTTCTTATGGCACAATCTCATCAGTCTTATGCAACAGTCTCAAGGAAGCATCCATTCAAATCATCTAGCATCTATCATCCTGTCTTGCCACTCCACTGATCCAGCTGGGGTGTTGCACCAGTGTCTCAGGAGGTTGCGCTGCTTCTTCCCTTCACGCGAAGCTCTGTTGGGGCCTTGTACATCCACAGTGTCCATCAGGTTACGTCCTTGCCTCCATTCACCAGGCTCCATGTCCCCATTCCCTTGTTGACGGTCGACAAGTCTGTTCTGCAACACTGGGTAGCGGGTGCGCATGAGATTGTGCAGGATGCAGCAAGCTTCCACGATGCTCTTCACAGTCTCTGGGTCATGCTGCATGGTGGTGAGAAGTATCTGGAACCTGTTGGCCAGGATGCCGAAGGCGTTCTCCACCACCCGTCTTGCCCTGGACAGCCTGTAGTTGAAGATCCTCTCTTCACGGGCGAGGTATCTTGAACTGTACGGCTTCATGAGGTAGGTTCTAAGGGAGAACGCGTCATCACCAACTATGAAGTAGGGCACATCTTGTGTGTCATTGGGAAGGGGGTCTGGACCCGGAAAACCCATGATTAGGTTGCGTTCCAGCCCATCCTTGAGGTCACTTGCGTTGTATATCTGGGCATCCGAAGCTGACCCTTTGCTTGAAGCATCGATGTAGATGAACTTGTAGTCAGCATCAACCATGGCAAAGAGGAGGATACTGTAGAAGCCCTTGTAGTTGTAATAAGTGGACCCTGAGTTGGCTGGAGCTTTGCAGGCCACGTGCTTCCCATCTATGGCTCCAACGGTGTGGGGAAAGTTCCACCTCTGATACCAATCTTCTGCAAGTTGTCTCCAGCCTTGTTCATTGGTGGGGCACCTGAGGAGCTCGTCCACGTATTCTTCAACGATGGCCTCTACCACTTCTCTGACGACTTTGCTGATGCTGTTGTGTGGCACCCTCCATGCATACTGCATGTTTCTGTATGTGGTTCCAGAGGCCAGGTGCCGCAGAGTCAGTGCCACCTTCAGTCCAGGGTCCAGGTTGGGACGGAAGTTGGTGCTAGGCTTGGTCAACCTGGGTCTCAGACGCTCTACAAGTTAATCAAACATGGCTGGTGGCATCCTCATGAAGTGATGGAATGCACGAGGGTCTTCATTCCTCAGCTCCACCATCAACTGGTCATACAGTCCAAACTCCTTTCTTCTCACGATCCATCCTCGGACCCACACAGCTCTTGGACGTCTCCTTCTTCTCCTTCTTCTCCTTCTGTCTAAAAGTTGATACAGTCTAAACAGGTTGTGGTTCTGCTGTTGAATGAGTGCAGCTATCATATGGACTCTTTGATCATCCATGGTGGAGAACAATTGATGATGTTGAAAACCTAGACCAAGGGTGATGAGGTCTGTACACCACGGCTGCTCGACTCATAATGAGATCCAGATGGTTTTCTCCCCCTTTTCATACAAAATATAGGTTGTCCGCTAGGTGTCCTTCTACATACTCTAGACATACTCTAGACATCCTAAATATACGAGATACATCCCAGATACAAACGCTTTGTCCGTTTTGAATACTTTATATACGAGATGCATACGCTTACATCCTTTCTATTTCCGTGCTACTAACGATGTATAGACGTTCCATGTACCTTATCTTTCCTCCCTCTTTCCGTTTTCAGCTGCAGCGGATGTGAGTTGCGAGGATGCCCAGAGGATGCAGAGAGGATACAGTGGACGTTTAACGGATGACAACGGACATAGAACGTTTGTTGCTCGTATTTGTCGCGGATTTACATCGTACACGGCGGAAAGTTCATCCGTTCTAAAAGTTTTGTGCAGCTCAAAACTTTTTGCGCGGATGAAATCACAGTGGACGGATGCTCGACGGATAGAGCGTATGAAACACGTATGCAATGAGTACACAACGGATGCATAGCGTTTTCCAACGGATGGCAAGATTTTTTGTACGTGTTACATCCTCTTTGCATCCGTAAGTGCAGTGGGACCGGGCCTTTAGGTCATGCTAGGATGAGAATGTTCTGAAGGCATATCAATCTGTGGCGTTGCTGTACTGAGCTGTGAAAGAACTTGGTTTGATGAAGCCTTGGGGTCAGAAGATGCTTCCTTGGGGGACACCGTGTTCCAGAGGTCGGCGAACCCTGCCTCTCTGGACATTATAGGATCCATCCTACTGTACTGAGATGCCTCTGGATCAACAGATTTCTGATGTACTGGTATTGCTGCAGGGTTTACATTACTAAAGCTATAAGCAGCAGGTGAACTCATTACCTGAATACCTTCTCCTTGTGTCTTATTATTTGTTGTTGAACTTGGCTTAGTGTCAGAAAGGAGTAAGTTTGCTTCTGACGAGTCTGACTTTGGCATGAACTGGGTGTCTATTAGCAGATCAGCAACATAATGTCCTTTTTCAGCTTCCTTGTGCCTACTGGCAGAACTCTGATACATCCCTGCTGAGGTCTTCCCTCCAGGAGCTACTGGCGATCTGGTCGCTACAGTCATACCACTGAACAAAGATCCTCCAGATACTTTTGGTGCTCTGTCTGAGGAAGAAAAGGCATCTCTTGGCGGAACGGTTTTCACTGGAGTTGTGTTAGCCGAGGATGCTAGTATTTCAGCCTCAGCAGCCTTTAATACTGACTGGGACATGAGCTGGCTCTCTAGCATCAGTGGCTGATCTAGACTGGTGTCTGCTTCAAGCCTCTCCAACTGACGTAAAATCTGAAGAAGATAAATAATAGAGACAAGACTTACAAAATAAAAAATACCCCATGAGCATTTCAATTTTCTAATTTTAAACTTCCATAGGTGACAAGCAAAAGGCTTTAGGATTAGTAAGTGAATTATAATACACATGCATTTGTTCTGATATGATAAACAGACATCTCTTTGGATATTTGAACCATTTGCATTTCTAATCTGTGCCTGATCACTTGTAAGGGTGCTCAGTGATTAAAGGAAACCTCACCCCAAAGAATAGGTGTAGGAATACAGACATAATAGATTTATTCCTGCCTATCAAGGTATAATATTCCTAATATGAAAGTGTACAGGAGATATATAAATAAAGATAGACATGGCATGGTGTAATGTCTTATAGCATGAAATGCGCGCAGCCATTTTCTTTATAATATGATGTGCAATCACTACACAAACTTCGAAAAGAATCTACCATAAATTTGAATGCATTTACTTGATAAACGACTAGAGTACGTCACGTTATCAAGAAAATGGGGACGCCCATGAGGGTTGAGGGCAGTTCCTCTAAATGAAAATTATGAGATCTGATTGATACGAATCTGCAAAAAAATAATAATACACACACCCACACCCACCCACACACCGTGAATATTCATAGACATACGTATGAATATGCATTGATATGAATATCCATACCTTGAGAGACTTTGCCCTGATAGCTTTATCTTGACTACCCTGCATTGATGTAAGGTGAGAACTGAGAAGACTAAGAGCCACGTCGGACGAGATTAAATCCTCTTTCAGAATGCCTTCGATTCCAAACAAACAAAGCTGGAAAATATAATAATACAACAGTTAACAACTATAAGTTCAAAGCAAAATCTTTAAGCCCAAATGAAATCATTTCAAGCTTCTTGTTCCTTTTTCGTTACTTTTTACTTTTACAAATATGAACATGAATGCGAGAAAAGTGGTTAGATGACAGACTGTAATACATTAATGAAACTGTATATCCAAATTACAATTGGTTGTTTTGGTCTAGTATTATTGTCAATTAACATGTACTGTAAATTGGAAATATATAATGGTGACAAACCCCACCTTGTTTATCAGAAAAATCCCAATAAGAATAGTTTGAGTATAATGGACAATTATGGTTAAGCTCTGATTAATCATAAAGGCAAGGTTATTGATTAAGGATAAACAATAGGAAATAAAAGAAGTGATAGTATGTGTTAATATCATCATTGATTTGTTCTAGTTGTCTTACTGCTGAACTTTCTTAGATTCATAAAACTGAACAACTCTATAGAAGTTATTGAGACGTCACTTTATATCACGATGAAAATCATCCACAACAAATTTCATGGTTTTTATACCAATGGATAAACAACATTTTAGTGAGAAAGAAATAAATAAATTCTGCAATACAATTCTTCCAGAAAGCAATTTTGAAATTTGGAGAAAATCATCACAGAATTGTTCTAATAAAAGTTCTATTTTACACGAGAATCATAAGCAACAAACAAAAGAAACAGATTGATTGTGCGATACTTACTAACTGCGTGTTGTGGGATGATGTTAGATATGATGTCAGTAGTTCTATCATCTTCTCACAATTTAATAATGAACTCCTAGAAAACAAAAACATCAAATTAACACAATGAGATATTTTACAATAGTTTTATAACCAAGGTTTACATGTTATAATCTTTTTTTATCTTGGAAGGAATAATTTAACAACCATTGGCACCAAGTCAGCATTAAGTACAATGTATTTATTTTTAAATAGTGATGCAAAAACAAACAACATTTTCAAAATTTTAAGTACACAATACACACAAAAAGGATATTTATTTTCTCTATATGTAATTTTTTTTTTTTTTTTTTAAATGTCTTTTTCATAACCGGTAGGCAATTCCGTAAAAAGATGAACTTTGAACTCAAAATTCATCTGACTGACTTAATGTTCACCCAGCCATGAGTCTCGCATTTCATATTTGCATGACTGTTCTATGTTAGCAGCCTGGAGCTACAAAATATTCAGAGACTCGTGAAATATTGTTGTACAAAATTAACAAATTAATCCAACAAATTTAAAAGCATAAATAAATATTTAACAGAGATTATGATAGAGGTGCTCATTAACAGTTATTTGCAGGATATAGAAATATGAGGGCTTGAAATTTTCAGTACAGATGGTCATAAATCCCTTCATCATCAATGAAAATAAATTCTATTATTGATCATAATTATGAAGGGTGTACAATATTCAGAATCTTACTCCTCAACATCGATTGCATCAAAGACTTCCACAAACATGAAAAGAGACAATTAAAAGGCACTAGTTATTCACAGCTCTCTTTGGCTTTCTGTGGTTGTACTCACAATGTAAAAATATATGAGTAGGGGTAAGCTAGCTAGGAGATATCACATAAGATGCCTTCAAACATCTTTCACGATTAGTTATCATTCTTTATATCTTGACAAGTGATTAAGAGTGTAATTGATATATTCATTGATTACCAGTTCGAAGAATAATCATAAAGTAAGCCATTTTACGTAACACTTAGTAACACTGACAAAGACTTATTTTATTTCTTTGTTTTTTTCAATGTTTCTCTGTTTTTTCCTATTGTTACGCACAAATCACTTGTCCATGACTTTTTACATGTAAGTTGATATAAATCTTGTTTTTTTGCTTGTGTGTGTAATTGTGTATGAGGGTGGGAGTGTTGGTATGTTATTATGTTCCATAAATCATAATCCTACCCTGCAGGCTTGATTACGTGGACTTTGGACCTAATATTCAAGTGCACAGAGAATTTGCTCCGTACATCATAAGGGCTGTTTACACACAAGGCATAACCACATTCTCACTTTCAAAGTATACCTATGACCTTAAAGATTAATTTGTAAACAGCTAGAGTGTATAAAATCAACCTAACGATAATTTACCCAGCATTCTATGGGCAAACGGAGTACAAAGAAAATAAAGAACATATCAACACAGGATAAGGCTCGGTTAGTAAAACCAAATGTTATAGTTCCAAGTTCTCAGATTTGAAACTTTACAGAATTATGAGTGAAATTTACCATAAAGGAAAATGTTTAAATATAAACAAAAATCAAGCAAAATTATAAATTACCCGACAAAAAGAGTAGGAGCATAAATATTATACACTTACATGGTTCTACGGACCATTAAAGGCATTCATTCACTCCTCTTTCTCTCTTTCTCTCTCTCTCCCTCTCTCTCTCTTGTTCTCTCTTTATATATATATCTCTCTCTCTTTATATACACAGAAATACTGTGAAAGGAAATGAGAGAATAAATAGTTGCAGAGCTTGAATCAAGCTTCTTATTGCTGTCCCTTGATGTTAAATATCTAACCTATATTCTATCATTTTGTATTTACTTCCATAAGAGTTGTTGTAAAAACACTATTACTTATCCCACACATGTACAGGTAAATGACTGGGATTTGAATCAGTAATCAAATACATTTCCAGCGCTTGATTCATTTGATTTGATTTAATTTATTTAGATCTTTATTTCATACAAAGTGTGAATGGGCCTAATGTTGGCATGGGCCTCCCAGGGTACTGAATTTTGGAACCATTCCAGCTTTCTTTCGTAGTAGGTCCATGCTTATATTCTTCATTGACAAGAGGAACTTGGGATTGCGCAATATCAGCTTTGTGTTGTTTTCATTGCAGCTGCACTTCATGTTTTACAGGCTGTGTTTTTTAAGCAATCTGCAAACATAAGATTTAGGTAAGTATATAATTTGGTTATAGATATTCTCTAGTAAATAATGATGTACATGTTATGTAATTTGATTGAAAGTGACAATTGCAACATGAGTGATTGCTTTATATAAGTATATTTTGAGCAATCTGAAAAATCTGATATTATATAACTGATACCACCTCCTCACAAATACCGGTAAGTATATCAAACTAAAGTCAGAGTATATCTGCTCTGCATCTACTAGCTCCCGTACATCCATTCTTTCCTCTAGGCTTTACTATTTTTGTTTTCCTCAAAAACATATATGGAGGTGTTGTGGTATAGATGTTTATGGATATAACTGGTGATTACAGGAATAGAAGTATTTGCAGGACCTACAGGAAGAACAGTACTGATGCTGATGAGGCTTCTCCAGGTAAACAACATTATTACATTATTACCAGTATATGGTAAACATTGGGTTTGACAGAGCTTTATATTTTGGATTGGTTGTGCTATTATAGGTAGTGCTGGGTCCAGGGTGAAAGTTAGTTAATTAGCAAGAGCTGACCATATAGCAACTATCACCAGAATGTCAGTGTTCTACAATCCACCTACTCTATTTTTTCTTCTATTATAACACATCCAGGAGACGGATTGACAGTTCGTGCATCTCAAGTTACCCTAACCGTCATTTCTTTATCACCGCTGAATCATACATGGAGAGATTATTGCCGTTGTATCAAATTGAAATCAAGCCTGATGATTAACCTGTTGACTACTGCATTGTGAAATTCCTATATGCTTAACACGGAGACCACCAGGCTTCTATATGCAAAGGGTTAAGACGGGAATTATTCAGTCCTGGCTGATAGATCAACTTTTGCTGTATTTCTAATTGCCCAATGTGATGATTTTCACAAGCTGACAATAGGGACTTTTAGATTTGCGTGGACTGATACGTGTGACGTCCATTCAAGGCAGTGCATTACAAGGACGTCGATCGTAGCATAGACCTATTGTCTTCGTGCGAATCTAAAAGTCCCTACTCTACAGTTGACTGATCCCTCAGAAACAGAAGCTGGAACACAATGCAGTACAGTGCAGCTACAATTAGTGCAGGATTCATGGATTTATAAATGTCACAGAACCGGAAGATGTATGAATGCTAGCTTAGGAATAGAAAACACTTATGCTTGCATTTTGAACAACTGGCTGGCTTTTAGCCCCAGCGCTTCCATCTAGAAACTTTTCATCGAGTTGGATGTCAAAGGTGGAACATTTCTGTTTGTGAATTACATAGAATTCTGACTATCACTTTCTCCTCTTTGCAGTTACTGAAGAACCTCTAGGTATTTTGGGGGGAAATCAGAATCTAACCGTAATTCAAAATGTTGAGAGTTTTGTTTCATTCCTTAACAGGTGGATTTAAAATCTCAATATTATTCATTTCTATCATTCTCATCAATCTATATGGATGTAAATCCACACAATTATCTAGAATAGAAGGGCAAGAAGCTAACATGATTTTCCCATACCCATGTAATAGTACAAAAGTCACATTACAGCATTCAAACAGAGCCCCATTTTATCGCTCTACAGACGGGTCATCACTGGCATTGCCTGAAGTTCAGGTCAATAGATTCAAAGTGCAGAATAGAATTTAAAATGGAAACTGCTCCCTGGACGCAATGTTCCCGGAACCACCGGTAGGTGGCGCACCACACGACTAATGCTTTAACGGAACACTCTCAATTACTTTCGTAGTAAAATACCTGGTAATGACCTAAAATGCCCCAGATATGTATGTTGTAGCCAACATTTTGACATTGTATCGCATGGAACGCCTTAGAATGGTTTGAAGAGGGTTAAAACGCTGAAAAACATACGAACCAGTATATATCTGAGCCAAAAAGTGAATTTTATTATTTTATTTAGTAGACCTGTGACGTCACACAGAACGTCATCTTCGGCATCATAGGTCTTGGAAGCAACGTCTTCGGAAGCATTCGGATGCTCGGAAATGTCACCCAAACAAAGTTCAAAGTTCAAGATGATCATGAGGCAAATGGCATCAATGATGGGTAAGTGAAAATGTGATTTTTTTTTCTTCAAATTGATAGAAAATTTGAGCGATAACTGTTTAGATTTTACACTACTCGAATCATTATTCGCTACGCAAAAGTGTAAATGTAGAAATCGCGTCAACTTGACCAGATTATTTAGCATGTTATGATTCTTATTTCGCGGCGCTGAAAATCGACCTGTATTGCCGGACACCGTGTTATGTCTATGGCGAAACGCAAAAGTCGCGTGTCGCGCGAGAAGAAAATGCACGGAAAACAAATAGCAAAATGACATTCTCAAAACAAACTTGACAGCCATTCACTTTGCACGGGCATTAGGAAAATTGGATTATTTCATGAAAAAGGCATGTATTTGTCACTCATACGTTAGGCTAAGTTAGATGTGTAAATTTTCTAAGTTTTTTTTTGTGTTCTTACGATGCGTCATACATTTCTTGATCACCCCACTCGACTTGCACATTCGATACGTGTAGTCGTAATTCAATAGTGTCCGGTAATACCATGCGTGGGCATACGTGTTCATCTCGTATGACGGGGGCCCTATTACCATTACCGTCCACAATTATTTCAGGTCCTCAATTTGTCGATCAAAACATGAAATCTACGAGTAGGTTTATGATAAAAAAGAAACTTCTGTATTTTTATTCCCTGGAATGGCACTCCGTATCGAACAACTCCAGCCAATGTGAGTACAGACACTATCCCAACATTCACTTCCAACATCAAAATCAGTAGGTGAGAGGATGTATTCACCGTATGGGTAATGCATCCTCTCACCACCAGAATCCTTCATCAACAACAGTCATCCTCCAAGCACAGGAACATTACACAAAATTATGTGCAACATCAAAACAGTTCAAGACATGTACCAGTAGGCCTACATTAAAATCCCTTCAGCATGCCTTCAACAAACACTGCATGTAGCCAAAGTAATTGTACCTGTTTATTTTGCTAACACCTTAATCTTTTAATTATTGTCCAACACTAGCATTAACCTGTAACTCATACCCCCAAATCTTCATATCAGAAAGATGTAATATATAGATTTCATTCTTTCTTATTCCAGATATCACCATGCAAGCACAATACCTTGAAACAGGGGACCTTGATGCAGCCATGGCAATATTTAATCATCCCACGATGCTTCCACCCCCCCCCCCCGGATGCACCACAACATGTATAAATCTACAGGTAGCCCCTTTCATCTGGCCAGACGCAACACATGGCATCTATCTCTAGTTCCCAAAAACTCTGGATCTTACGATAAGTAATATATTGAGCATTGATCGAGGGACATACCTTTCCACTATCTACAAGGAGGGAATACTACTTGATGAATACACAACAAGAGTTGGGCTGCAAATAGGCTATCCTCCTGGTAAGGCATCATGTGTTGTGAGTGAAGATATGGGTGGAGACTGGGTCTCAATAGACTGTACAGCTAATGTGGGGAGTGTATCAGGAAAGATTGAATGCTATCAAGATGGTTTATGGATGCCTCCCCTAACTGCCCCCACTGAAACTGACACATCATTGAAACAGACCATTCTTATCAGAAAATCACAGCCAGTATTTTGTTGTTCATCTGCTCTGATTGAATACAAATTAAGATGTGAATGTAAGGATAGTGGCCTGAATAAAGTTGATGATGATATCAATGGTCCTTGTCCTCCTTCATCAGAAATAACAACTATGCCTCTTCCTACCACTCACACAGAAAACAATCAGAGTGATTACTATTCCACTATGACATCCTCCATTCCAATTAATACGAAACATTGCATCTCCACAAAATGTGTGAACATTCTCTCAATTTTCTTGCCTATTGAAATCATAGTGCTAATCTTGAGTTTGTTTTTCCACTACAAAATGAAAACAAAGATCAGAAATAATAATAACGTTAAAGATCCTCCCATTCCTTTACAATTGAATACATCACTACTTCCAACGATGACAAATGGATCAAGAAAAAATAAAGAATTTGTGTAAATTCTAATCTGTACGTACGTACACAATACTTTGATCTGAGGAACATTCAACTGAAAAGGCTTCAATACACTTCAATGAAGACTCCAAACGAAACTATGAGGATCTCATACTGATTTCAAGCTCAATTTTGAATTGAACCGAATTGTGAGAAAGTTAAAGAGTATACACTCTATTTGAATCTAATTAGAATCATGTCAATTCTAGAAAATCGTGAATTACCTTAAAATTATAATTTCCTTTAGAGGAAGATAAATAACAATTTGAACATTTTTGATATAAGTAGCCATACTTTACTGAGACAAGTTCCACTAGAAAAAAAGAAAAAAAACACTGCACAAAAATACTAGCTTGGTTTGAATGGCTATTATGGCTTCCATTCAATAAGTCTATATTGTCAATATTTGCTTTACTGAAGATTTTACTTATGGGTTTGTAGAAAAAGGGGACGAGCCTAAATAGGTCAATAGCCTTTTCTGGTCCCTCACATCTTTACTCTACAAATTCATTATTTTTAGTGTTACTGTTGTTGTTGTATTTGTTCTTATCTCATTACATATTATATATATATATATATATTGCGTATATATCTAAATAGAAATTGAAATTGAGCTACATGTACTACATTACATTGTGATTGAATTACTATTATGCTCTTCTGTGATGGCTTCCACTTAATGAGTAAGGATTATAAATACAAGTTTTGTTGTCCTAAGACACTTGGACACTGAGTTTAATACATGTGCTTTAATGTTTCTGAATTATTATGAATGCCCCTTTGGAATATCTTCCATTCAATGAGTCATGATTGTAAATACAAGTTTTGTTGTTCTAAGTCCGGGTCCTAAGACACTTGGACACTGGGTTACATGAACTTCAATGTTTTTGAATGACTATTATGCTCTTTTATGATGTCTAATTCCATTCAATGAGTCATGATTGTAAATACAAGTTTTGTTGTCCTAAGACACTTGGACACTGAGTTACATGAACTTCAATGTTTTTGAATGACTATTATGCTCTTTTATGATGTCTTCCATTCAATGATTCATGATTGTAAATACAAGTTTTGTTGTCCTAAGACACTTGGACACTGAGTTACATGAACTTCAATGTTTTTGAATGACTATTATGCTCTTTTATGATGTCTTCCATTCAATGATTCATGATTGTAAATACAAGTTTTGTTGACCAAAGACACTTGGACACTCAGTTACATGTACTTCAATGTTTTTAAATGACTATTGTGCTCTTTTATGATGGCTTCCATTCAATGAGTCATGATTGTAAATACAAGTTTTGTTGACCAAAGACACTTGGACACTGAGTTACATGAACTTCAATGTTTTTGAATGACTATTGTGTTCCTTTATGATGTCTTCCATTCAATGAGTCATAATTTTAAATACAAGTTTTGTTGTCCTAAGACACTTGGACACTGAGTTACATGTACTTCAATGTTTTTAAATGACTATTGTGCTCTTTTATGATGGCTTCCATTCAATGAGTCATGATTGTAAATACAAGTTTTGTTGACCAAAGACACTTGGACACTGAGTTACATGAACTTCAATGTTTTTGAATTACTATCGTGTTCCTTTATGATGGCTGAATGAATATCTCTCCGGTTACAAAAAGGAGTACTTGATGAAAATGTTTTATTATATTAAATAATGTCTTTTTGTATGTTTGTTTGCGTTATTTTTCTCACAGATTTCCTAATGACAGTAAATCACAGGTTTGAAATTGTTATCCAGCTCGACAAAATGAATGAAAGAAAACGATCTCACATCAGTGATTATTCATTCCATGTTTGTGTTGATTGTAGTCATGCTGCTGTTATTTATTTTCCACTCCATATATAAATGGAATTACATTACACCATGAATCACTGAAATGAGTTGTTATGCTTCTTTATGTCTCATTTCATACCATACTGAAAATGTGATAGAGGAAAGCAACCTTTGCTGTAAATGTCCTTTGCACAAACCATTTGGGAAGATGTGTGTAAGTGTAAAAAAGTGTACATGTACATGTATTTGTAATATGTTCATAAAGTTGCAGGTCATTAAATTTAGTTTTATGTTTTGGATAGATGAACTCATGAATTATATCTGTCTACTTGAATGTTTGCCGTATATGCTTCATGTTTACTACATTTTTATTAATTTTCATGCTGTTTTGGCCATTTGGTCATCTACTTTTCTCAATCCTTGCAGTCAATAAAATAGGGGCTGACCAAACCCATGTCTCATCATCTCAAAGTAAAAAATACAACTACAAATAGTGAGAAAACAAAAACTGTTGCAACATTGTTGCCAAATATATTTTCTCATCTCTGGAATATGAAGTTAGATTGATACAAATTTCTTGTTATAACCACCCTACTTTTATCATAATTCTTAACTGTAACTCTCCTGACTTCAGCATAATGTTTGAAATACCTGTTCGACTGTTTATTTTGATTCTATTAATGACAGTAATGGTGAAATCTGTATGACTCAAGAGTCTCATAACTAAGTCAAAGTTTCCCCAGTCACTTTTTTTAAAACCGAACTATGCAAATATATTTTTACACTTACTGTATTTCCTTCCCATTTGAATGTAAATGTATCATACTATATTGCAATGCATTTTAGCATGGAGCTACTCATACAAGTAAAAACTAGAATTGTTAAGGTTTCATGAATTTCACTTTCCTAAAAAAAATGATTGTACATGATTGCATTATAATTAAGAGTAGGGAAGATGTTTAATAATGCCAAATGCCAAAAAATGTCAGATTATGTTCACTTTTTGCACCGAATTGCAAGTCATGTTGAATTAAATACAGCATAACTGAGTACAAAATTGTCTCCTAGTGCTTTTATTATGACAATTTCTTTGTAAAAAGTTGGTAGATGGACTGGTTGATTTGAGAATTTTGCTGTGTGACTGTGTCTGTGTGTGTGAGTGACAATTTTTAAAAGCAGAAGGTGGAACATCCATATTCTTGGATGGGATACTTTTAGAAACTGATAACAACGTAATTTTCATGGCCCCAGTGTCCTTGTTATAACAAGTTTCCACTGTAGTCTGTTTGGCAAATGCGAATTGTTTGCGGCACTGGGGCAAGTTGGCAGTATAACACCCAATATGTTGGGAAGAACACCAAGTTTGCCTTTTGAGGAAGAGTCGAACCCGTTTCAATGTCTATTTGATTAAAAGCAGAACAATCACAAAGGGAGAGCGAGAGAGAGAGAGAGAGGAAAAATACATGTTAATTCAAACATTCTACTCAAAGGGCATCCAATTGACAATGTGGTCAAGTCTGTGAGGTCATGGATTCATTTCCACTATTTGATTTGGTAATGATATGTTACAAATTACCATCTTTATTTTTGGGTAATGTGTCATTGCAGGTTTATGCACCAATAAAACTGAAACAGGATTATTCTGAAAATTGTATTTGAAGTCATGACATCACAGCTACATGACAAAATTGCATATATTGGCTGACTCCTACTCAAATTTAGAAATTTTCTTTCTTTCTTTGTTAAAACTTAAATCCTCGTGTTCCTATCTGTTCTACTATGATACACAGATATTCCTTACAAGTCCTTACAGATCGCACCAGTTCACGGATTGTTCACAAATCCTTATGATTTGGCCACCTTTACGACCGATTTAAGAGTTGTTACGAGTTATTACGAGCTATTTATGATTTATTACGATGTATTTACAGCAAAATTCCATGATTTGTTACGGGTTGTCACGGATGACTACGAGCAAGTTACGGGCATTTCACGACCCGTTTACGTGTTGTTACGAATAGTTACGAGTTTGTTACAAGTATTTATGAGTCATTACGATTTTGCAGCTTCTATACCTTTCCCGAATCGTAAACAATACGTAAGAATACGGAGTGTAAATGTATCTATCCGTAAAGTACTCGCAACTACACATAAAGTGCCCGAATAACCCGTAACAATCCGTTAAGCCATCGTAACATGACCCGAAGGAAATAGTAAACAACATGTAAGCACTCGTAATAATCCGTAAACAAATCGTATACTAACCGTAACAAATCGTTAAACAAATTTTATGAGTCATTTACGGATACCAGCAAGTTATTTACGGATGCTTGCGATTGACTACGAGTTGGCGATCCGTAAGGACTCGTAAGAAAAATCCATGTATGTGAAGGGGGTATTACTCGACTCATAAAAAGAGCAATAAAATAGACTCGACTTAACATTGAATACAGTAAAAAATAAATACACGCAAACATACAAAAATCAAAGCAACAATAAAAGAAAAATAATGTTGGATTTACTTTATTGCACTTGTTAAAAAGCAATCATGCTTTTATACACAGAAATATTTAGTAATGGAAAGGGGTGAACCATTGTGAGGAAGAACCCCCCCCCCCCGCCAAACAAACATCGTAGAAAAACAGACATTTGGAAAGACAAATAATAAATGAGATGCTTGAAAGAGATGAACGGAAATAAAAGGCCTACCTGATTAACATAACAATATTTTTTTTATGAAGCTTTTTATTGGTCACATCGTGAATGTAACTGACCAAAGTGCCAACGGTATTTTTACCCTCGTCTTTTTACGGGTATGTACATGCTTAACACCAGCTTAGAGGGAAAGTCTACCCTGATATTAAGTTGGTTTTAATAAAAGCAGAAAAATGAGAGAAACAGGTCAGTGAAAGCTTGAGCCAAAACTGATTAGAAATTTCAAAGTTATGAATTTTTGAAGGTGTGATCAATCAAATAAAAAATTGGCAACTCTGTGACAAATCTTGCGAGCTCCCCTCCCATTTGCCCATTACTAAAACACTTTTAAAATTTCTTGTTTCCATTATGAATATTTTCAAGCAGTCATTAACCCTAAATAAAATTATCTCACATAGGTTTTTATACATCCCCTGTATGAGAAAATTCATTCTGAGACCAATATCTAAAGGCCCGGTCACACAGGGAGGACGCATGGGGAACGCACGGCCAGCGCATGGGAAATTTGCAATTTTGGCCAGTGCGTTGTCGTGCGCCCAACTTTTGACACCAAATGCATAGCGTGTTTCTAGCGCGCTGAGCGCATACAGGGCGCATACAGTACGCATACAGACCGTACCCAGAGCGCACATGATAACAACTTCCACGAATGCACAGCGTGTTGCTAGCGCGCTGGACGAATGGTCCATGCATGCACCGCGTTCTACGACGCACGGCCAGCGCATTGGAAATCGGAAAAGGCCGTGTGCCTAACTTTTGTCATGATTTTGGAAAAGCTAGCGAGCTGACACAAAATGCACAGCGTGTAGCTAGCGCGCTGTGCGTAAACAGGGCGTGTGCCCCGCGTATGTCTGGCGCTGGTCTAGCGCGCTCAACGCACGTCTGGCGTGCCTTTGGCGTGTACATTCATGCGTCGAGCTCCGCGCACACTTTTGAGCATGCTCAAAAAATCCCGACGCACACAGCGAATGACGACGAATGCATAACGCTGGTCCAGCGTTGGTCCAGCGCGCTCGACGAACGAGTAACGAGTGATGACGCACGCCTAGCGAACGACAACGCACTGGCCAAAATTGGAAATTTTCCATGCGCCGGCCGTGCGTCCCGCATGCGTCCCCTCTGTGTGACCGGGCCTTAAGGAAATGAAGTTTATGAATTTTTTTATACAGAGAAAAATAGAGAGGAGCTCGCAAGATACGCAACTCATAACAAATTCAAAATTCATAACTTTCCTATTTTAATTGGATTTTGCGCAAGCTTCCACTATTTTGCTTCTCTCATATTTCTGCTTTTATCAAAACCAAATTAATATCAGGGTGGACTTCCCCTTTTAAACTAAAAGGGCTGAGGGGGGCAGATTCTACCCCCTCCCCCTTGCCATGATACGATTGAGGGTTTTTTGCTGCAAGCTTTCATGACTTTATCGCATAGAGTCTGGCACATTTTTTAATACCAGATTTTTCATATCAGTTTACAAAATTTAGACCCGAAAAGGTACTGCGCAGCATCAAAAATCAGACATTTCCCCATATGTATTGTACACTCAGAAAGTTGATCACCAAACAGTAAATTGAATCTTGCCTGACATGTCACCATAATGCTTGAATTTCAATATCAGATTCTTCAGAATTTGCCACTCAAGGATGACCAGTTGGGAAAACAAAAGCCTCAATGTCATTAAGAAAAAATCACACTTGTGTCGAAGAAAAAAGAGTGCTACGTATACCAACATCAGTGCTTACCAGCACATTTTGCAACTTTTCACTTTTGACCCCGCCCAGGTTTTTTATATTCACTGCTCACTCCATGCAGGACTGCAAAATCATGAGAAATATGTTAACATTTTAAAGAGGAATAAACACGCTTTCTAAGGATGATAATCAAAACCATGATTATGCCATCACAAAAGAGCTAAAATCGATCCAACTTGAGTTTCCAAACGCATTTTGAGGGGTTTGTATCTTACACTGATAGAAGTTGTCTGGACCTGTATGGGTATCCAATGGGAGGTTAATTTCATCTTTAATTAGTAATCATGATTTGCTATTTTTCATTGCATCTTGGATGAAACTAAAGGCATCTCTACTTGCTCCTGCTTTCTGCTTCTCATCATCATTGTCGACAACAAATCCAAACCCTGTGGTTGGCTTCTTGGCAAGATTGATTGGTGTCGAGGTCATCCCACTCAGGGTGATCGACGATAGCCGAGAGTACATCTGAGAAATATGCTGTGCTGACATGACTGGCTGTTGTAAGGTCATGCTAGGATGAGGATGTTGTGAAGGCATACCAACCTGTGGCGTTGCTGTACTGAGCTGTGAGAGAAATTGGTTTGATGAAGCCTTTGGGTCAGAAGATGCTTCCTTGGGGGACACCGTGTTCCAGAGGTCAGCGAACCCTGCCATTCTGGACATTATAGGATCCATCCTACTGTGCTGAGACACCTCTGGATCAACAGATTTCTGATGTACTGGTATTGCTGCAGAGTTTACATTACTTAAGCTATAAGCAGCAGGTGAACTCATTACCTGAATACCCTCTCCTTGTGTCTTATGATTTGTTGCTGAACTTGGCTTAGTGTCAGAAAGGAGTAAGTTTGTTTCTGACGAGTCTGACTTTGACATGAACTGGGTGTCTATTAGCAGATCAGCTACTGAATGTCCTTCTTTAGCTTCCTTGTGCCTACTGGCAGAACTCAGAGACATCCTTGGTGAGGTCTTCACTCCAGGAGCTACTGGCAATCTGGTCGCTACGGTCATACCACTGAACAAAGATCCTCCAGATGCTTTTGGTGCTCTGTCTGAGGAAGAAAAGGCATCTCTTGGCAGAACAGTTTTCACTGGAGTTGTGTTAGCCGAGGATTCTAGTATTTCAGCCTCAGCAGCTTCTAATACTGACTGGGACATGAGCCGGCTCTCTGGCATCAGTGGCTGATCTAGACTGGTGTCTGCTTCAAGCCTCTCCAACTGACGTAAAATCTGAATAAAAAGAAAGAATTGAGACCAGACTGATGAAAGAAAAAATACCCCATGAGCATTTCAATATGTGAAATTTACACTTCAATAAGTAACAAGCAAAAGCTTTAGGATTATAAAGTGAATCTTACTACTCATACATTTGTTCTGATATGATAAACAGACATCTCTTTGAATATTCGAACCCTCTGCCTTTCTAACCTGTGCCTGATCACTTGTAAAGGTTCTCAGTGATTCAACGAAACCTCACCCCCAAAAATAAGTGTAGGTTTGCTGAAAGATGAAATTAATTCCTGCCTATTGATGCAGAATATTCCTTATGAAAATGTACAAGAGATATACAAATGAAGATATACATGGCACTTTTGGCATGACATGGGTGCAGTCATTTTCTTTATAATATGACGTGCAATATACACAAAATTTGAATTTACTTGATAAACGACTATATAATAGTATGTCACATTATCAAGAAAATGGGGACGCCAGGAGGGTGGAGGACTGTTCCTCTAAATAAAAATTATGACATCTGATTGATACAAATCTGCAATAAAACTAATAATACACACACCCACACCCACCCACACACCATGAATATTCATAGCCATACGTATGAATATGCATTGATATGAATATGCATACCTTGAGAGACTTTGTCCTGATAGCTTTATCTTGACTACCCTGCATTGATGTAAGGTGAGAACTGAGAAGATTAAGAGCCACGTCGGACGAGATTAAATCCTCTTTCAGAATGCCTTCAATGCCAAACAAACAGAGCTGGAAAATAAAATAATACAACAGTGAGCAACTCTATGCTCAAAGCAAAATCTTTAGGCCCAAATGAAATAATTAAACATTTCTTGTCCCTTTTTCTTTACTTTTTACCTTTACAAATATGAACACGAATGAGAGAATAGAGGTTAGATGGCAGACTGTAATACATTAATGAAACTGTATATCCAAATACCATATTGTTGTTTGGGTCTGGTTTTATTGTCAATAAACATGTACTGTAAATTTAAAATATAAAATGTTAACAAACCCAACATTGTTTATCAGAAAAAATCTCAATAAGAATTGTTTGAGTATAAAGGACAATTATGGTTTAGCTCCGATTAATCTTAAAAGTAAGGTTATTGATTATCAAGGATAAACAATAGGATATAAAAGAAGTGATAGTATGTGTTAATATCATCATTGATTTGTTCTAGTTGTCTTACTGCTGAAATTTCTTAGATTCATAAAACTGAACAACTCTACATGTTAGGCATAGAAGTTATTAAGACGTCATTTTGTTTCGTGATGATTCCAATAGTATAAACAACATTTCAGTGAGAAAGAAAGAAAATAAATTTGCAATACAATGGAGAACATCATCACAAAATTGTTTGAATAATTGTTCTATTATACACAAGAATACTTTTAGAAATAAGCAATAAACAAAGAAACAGATTAATTGTGCGATACTTACTAACTGCGTGTTGTGGGAAGATGTTAGATATGATGTCAGTAGTTCTATCATCTTCTCACAATTTAATAATGAACTCCTAGAAAAGAAAAATATAGAATTAAAGAGAAGGTTGAGTTCTGGGAAGAGGTAAAAAATAATTTGTGAGCGTTATCATTGTTATTATGCAAGGGTGGAAGAACATCAGATTAAACATGTTCCCTGAAAAGCATGGCTCTTCAAATGCCTTCATATTCTAAATATGACATGAAACATCGTAAAAATCGGGGGGGGGGGGTAGGTTTTTTTCGCCATGTGCTCGTGTATAGTCCCATATACATCATTCTGTGTACAGTGCTTGTAACTTTGCCAAGATTTGGCCAAATTTCTTATCATTTTGATGATTCCAGAACCTTGAAATACAGACAAATACTTATATACTAGATGATCAACCTTTCCCGATAGATTCCACACCGTTTCTTTCACAATGCAATCACATGACCAGAACTCAACTTTATCTTTAACTCAATGAGATGTTTTACGATAGTTTTATGACCATTTTGTTATATCTTATAATCTTTTTAACTTGGAAGGAATAATTTAGCAACCGTTGGTACCAAGTCAGCAGCATTAAGTACAATGTATTTATTTTTAAATAGTGATGCAAAAACAATTAACATTTTCCAAATTTTAAGTACACAGTACACACAAAAAGGATATTTATTTTCTCTATATGTAAAAAAAAAGAAGAAATAACGTCTTTTTCATAACCGGTAGTAATTCATTGAAAAAACATGAATTTTGAACTCAAAATTCCTCTGACTGACTGAATGTTAAATTGTTCACCCAGCCATGAGTCTGGCTCTTCATGGTTGCATGATTCCTAACTTTAGCAGCCTGGAGCTACAAAATATTCAGAGACTCATGAAATATTGTTGTACAAAATTAACAAATTAATCAAATGAAAATGAAAACAATTAATAAATGATGATAGAGGTGCTCATTATTTGCAGGATATAGGAATATGAAGGGTTGAGGGGTAATAATATTCAGTAAAGATGGTCACAGATGCCTCCATCATCAATTAAAACAAATTCTATTATTGCTCATATGAAGGATGTTTAATATTCAGAATCTTACTCCTCAACATCGATTGCATCCAAGACTTCCACAAAAAAGAGGCAATTTAAAGGCACTAGTCAATCACAGCTCTCATTGGCTTTCTGTGGTTGTACTCACAATGTAAATTATATGGGTAGGGGTAAGGAGATACAATATAAGATGCCTTCAAACATCTTTCACGATTGGTAATCATTCTTTATATCTTGACAAGTGAATATAAGTATAATTGATATATTAATTGATTACAAGTTCTAAAAATAATCATAAAATATGCGGTTCTAAGTTACACTTAATAACACTAACCAAGATTAATTTTATTTAAAATTTTGTCTACAGTGTTTCTCAATTTTGTTCCTCTCGTTACATAAAACAAATCACTTAGCCTCTAAAATATGTCCATAACTATTAACTATTTACATTTAGGTTGATTTTTCATTGATCTTGTTCTTTCTCTATGGTTCAACAACTTTCTTTTCCAGTCATCTTGACCTTGTCCCCTTTCACTCCCTTCTGTCTGCCTCTATTTCTCTCTCTCTGCTGTGTTGTAAATGAAAGTAAATGTAATTCCTGTATGTTTCTTACAATGGGGTCAAATAGTCAATATCTCCTAAAGATATTTAATTTTGATCTCCACTCATTTATGTTTCTTCTGTTGTTTTTTTACACTACATTGTTACCCTCTTTCTCTTTTTCCTCCGTAGTTTATATGCATATTCACTTGTGCAGTCATCCACTTTTTATATATCATACTTTATATTGACGAGTGAATTAATGAATCTGAATCTAAAACTTTTACGTCATTCCAAATGATCTATCACTATATGTTTCAAATGACATCTAAATTTTTAATGACTATCGGTTGATGTAGTCTTCCAGATAGGTGTGCGTAACCAGTCCTCCTTTCATTCTTGAGTTACAATCAAACCAAAAACATAAAATGTACAAAGGGTGTGAATAATTTAGTTTTGAACTGTATGTAGCACATCTTGAACACTTATATTTTGCCTCAGTTTAGAAAATATAATGAAACAAAGCAATCACTGTTGTTGTGATTTTCAATTGAAATCAAAATTAAAATTAAAATCATTATTATATGTACTTGAATGTTTTTAGGTCCGAAGTCAATGCAATCAAGTCCCGAGGATAGCGTGATGTATGAAACATAATGACATGACCTACACAGAATGTGAAGGTGTGGGGTGGGTATGCGTGTGCGTGTGTGTGCATGCCACGTATGAGGTTATACGTCATCATACTATCTTGCAGGCTTGATTGTGTGGACTTTGGACCTAGCATTCAAGTACACAGAGAATGTGATCTCTACACCATAATGTGTACATATCACAACACTTATCTACACAAAGACTACCGGTAGGCAAACTATACACACATGGTTTCACCGGCTGGTATAAAGCCATTCATTCGCACCTCTTGATCTCGATCTCTACGTATATTCTCTGTCTTCAAGCACCAAAGGATAAACGGAATCTGGGATTTATCAGCTTTATGTGGTTTTCATTGGAGCTGCATATATAACTTCAGGTTTTACAAGCAGATTTGTTAAGCAATCTGAAAACAAAGAGTTTAGGTAAGTGTATAATTTGATATATATATGCAGGGCTGTCAACTTTGGGGAGCTGCTTGGAGGGAGTCTTTTTTTTTCAGACGAACCAGCGTACCGTATTGTATGCAATCAATTTTTGCTCAATTGGGGATGATCGCGCTGAAAATTTCGCAACGACTGAGCCACCTGCTGAGTAAGCGCGGGGGGGGGGGGGAGGGGGGGAGGGGGGAGGGGGGAGGGGGGAGGGGGGAGGGGGGGGGGCGGTAACAGCATTTTTTGTTTGGGTGTACGGTACAGTTTGGTGGGAGGTTTTTTCATAAACCGGGAGATTCTACAACGTTGGCGGGAGAGCGGGAGGAAGGCGTGGTGGCGGGAGTCTCCCGCTACCAGCTTTTGGGGCGGCGGGAGAATGAGCGTGGTGGTGTGAGACTCCCTCCAAATGCGGGAGGGTTGACAGCCCTGTATATGGACTGTATATATATGGACTGTGAAACACTTACTAATAAAGTTGAACCTTCCAACTTCTCTATCTAAAATCCTCTGATAAAAAATGATGTACATGTAATTTGATTTTAATTGAAAATCACAACAACAGTGATTGCTTTGTATAATAATATTTTTTAATCTGAAGCAAAATATAAGTGTTCCAGATGATCTACATAAACAAGTAAATTATTCACACTCCTGGTAAATTTTATGTTTTGGATTTGCTTGTAACTCAAGAATGAAAGGGGGACTGCTTGAATTAGGGCCTTCGTTGAATACCTTTAGACGTCAGTTTTAATTTGTCCACCTACTCTAATTTTTCTTCTAACACATCCAGGCAACTGATTGCGTGCATCTGAAGCTACTCCAATGGCCATTTCTATACCACATCTGAATCCTAAATGGAGAGATATGTTCTGCAGGTTATCGCTGTTTCATGAAATTGAAATTGCGCCTGATGATCAAGGAAGAGAATTAGTCAGAATCGTCAGTTGACGGATCGATCCAAAAAATAGCTGGAACAAAATACAGTAAATTGTGGCTACAGTTACTGCAGAATTCTTGCCTGTGTATGTGACAGAACCAGACGATGTATGAATGCTAGCTAAAGCATAGATTGTTTACATTTTGGACACATCGTACCATCTGAAAATTTGCTATTGAATTGGATGTCAAAGTTGCAACATTACTGTTTGTGAATTATATAGAATTCTGACAATCATTTTCTCCTCTTCGCATTTTGGAGGGAAATCTGAATCATTCAAAATGTTGAAAGTTTTGCTTCATTCCTTGACCGTTAGATTTAAAATCTCAATATTATTCATTTCTATCATTCTCATGAATCTATATGGATGTAAATCCACACAATTATCTAAAATACAAGGGCAAGAAGCTAACATGACTTTCCCATACCCATGTGACAGCACAGAAGTCACATTACAGCATTCGGCCAGAGCCCCATTTTACCGCTCTACCAATGGGTCATCACTGGCATTGCCTGATGATCAAGTCCATAGATTCAAAGTGCAGAATAGAATAGAAAATGGAAACTGCTCTCTGGATCTTACAATAAGTAATATACTGAGCGTTGATCGAGGGACATACCTTTCCACTATCTACAAGGACGGACTACTACGTGATGACTACACAACCAGAGTTGGGCTGCAAATAGGCTATCCTCCTGGTAGGGCATCATGTGTTGTGAGTAAAGGAAAGGGTAGAGACTGGGTTTCAATAGACTGTACAGCTAGTGTTGGGAGTCTATCAGGAAAGATTGAATGCTATCAGGATGGTCTATGGATGCCTCCCCTAACTGACACCATTGAAACTCACACATTATTGAAACAGAACATTCTCATCAGAAAATCATGGCCAGCATTTTGTTGCTCTTCTACTTTGGATGATTACAAAGAAATATGTGCATGTAATGATACTGGCCTGTATATAGCTGATGGTGATAGCAATGACCCTTGTCCTCCTTTGTCAGAAACTACAACAACGCCTCTTCTTTCCACTGTCACAGAAACCAATGAAAGTGATTACTACTCCACTGTGACATCCTCCATTCCGATTAATATGAAACATTGCAAATCCAACAAAGGTGTGATCATTCTGTTAATTCTCTTACCTATTGCGGTTATAGTGCTAATCTTGAGTTTGTTTTTTCACTATAAAATGAAAACAAAGATCAGAAATAATAAAAATAGTAAAGGTCCTCCCATTCCTCTACAATTGAATACATCACTACTTAACGGTCAGAAGATGGAAAATGGATCAAGAAAAAATAGTGAGTCAGTGTAAATTCTACAATACTTTGAAGAACATTAAACTTTGTGAATCATTACATTAAAGTGAAGAAAAAAATGCTTCAATGCACTTAATGAAGACTCCAAACGAATTATGAAGATCTCATACTGATTTTATGCTCAATTTTGAATTGAATTGAAAAGTGAGAAAAGTAATAGAGTATAAACACTATTTGTATCTAATTAGAATCTTCTTAATTCTAGAAAATCGTAAATCACTTTAAAATTAGAATATTCTATGGAGGAAGATAAATTACAATTTGAATAAAATTATCCATAGTTTACTGAGACTGAACAATAAGAACACTGCACAAAAATACTAACTTTGTCTGAATGGCTTCCATTCAATGAGTTAGGATTGTAAATACAAGTTTTTGTTGTAGAAAGACACTTTGATACTGTGTTACATGAACTTCAATGTTTGTTAATCACTATTATGATCTGTTATGATGTTTTTCATTCAATGAGGTCAGGATATACAAGTTTGTTTTGTCCAAAGACAGTGAGATACTGTGTTACATGAACTTCAATGTTTTGGAATGACTATCATGATCTTTTATGATGTTTTCCATTCAATGAGGTCAGGATATACAAGTTTGTTTTGTCCAAAGACCGTGAGATACTGTGTAACATGAACTTCAATGTTTGTTAATCACTATCATGATCTTTTATGATGTTTTCCATTCAATGAGGTCAGGATATACAAGTTTGTTTTGTCCAGAGACAGTGAGATACTGTGTTACATGAACTTCAATGTTTGTTAATCACTATCATGATCTTTTATGATGTTTTCCATTCAATGAGGTCAGGATATACAAGTTTGTTTTGTCCAAAGACCGTGAGATACTGTGTTACATGAACTTCAATGTTTGTTAATCACTATCATGATCTTTTATGATGTTTTCCATTCAATGAGGTCAGGATATACAAGTTTGATTTGTCCAAAGACAGTGAGATACTGTGTTACATGAACTTCAATGTTTGTTAATCACTATTATGATCTTTTATGATGTTTTCCATTCAATGAGGTCAGGATTGTAAATACAAGTTTGTTTTGTCCAAAGACAGTGAGATATTCGTTCGTTCGTGTCTCCTTAGATCAAGATAGTAATTTATGTAAAGTTCCTTAATTAGAAGTAAATTTAATTAAATTAGTAAGATACTGTGTTACATGAACTTCAATGTTTGTAAATCACTATTATGATCTTTTATGATGTTTTCCATTCAATGAGGTCAGGATTGTAAATACAAGTTTGTTTTGTCCAAAGACAGTGAGATACTGTGTTACATGAACTTCAATGTTTGTTAATCACTATTATGATCTTTTATGATATTTTTCATTCAACGAGGTCAGGATTGTAAATACAAGTTTGTTTTGTCCAAAGACAGTGAGATACTGTGTTACATGAACTTCAATGTTTGTTAATCACTATCATGATCTTTTATGATGTTTTCCATTCAATGAGGTCAGGATATACAAGTTTGTTTTGTCCAAAGACCGTGAGATACTGTGTTACATGAACTTCAATGTTTGTTAATCACTATCATGATCTTTTATGATGTTTTCCATTCAATGAGGTCAGGATATACAAGTTTGATTTGTCCAAAGACAGTGGGATACTGTGTTACATGAACTTCAATGTTTGTTAATCACTATTATGATCTTTTATGATGTTTTCCATTCAATGAGGTCAGGATTGTAAATACAAGTTTGTTTTGTCCAAAGACAGTGAGATATTCGTTCGTTCGTGTCTCCTTAGATCAAGATAGTAATTTATGTAAAGTTCCTTAATTAGAAGTAAATTAAATTAAATTAGTGAGATACTGTGTTACATGAACTTCAATGTTTGTTAATCACTATTATGATCTTTTATGATGTTTTCCATTCAATGAGGTCAGGATTGTAAATACAAGTTTGTTTTGTCCAAAGACAGTGAGATACTGTGTTACATGAACTTCAATGTTTGTTAATCACTATTATGATCTTTTATGATATTTTTCATTCAACGAGGTCAGGATTGTAAATACAAGTTTGTTTTGTCCAAAGACAGTGAGATACTGTGTTACATGAACTTCAATGTTTGTTAATCACTATTATGATTTTTTATGATGTTTTCCATTCAATGAGGTCAGGATATACAAGTTTGTTTTGTCCAAAGACAATGAGATACTGTGTTACATGAACTTCAATGTTTGTTAATCACTATTATGATCTTTTATGATGTTTTCCATTCAATGAGGTCAGGATATACAAGTTTGTTTTGTCCAAAGACAGTGAGATACTGTGTTACATGAACTTCAATGTTTGTTAATCACTATCATGATCTGTTTTGATGTTTTCCATTCAATGAGGTCGGGATTGAAAATACAAGTTTGTTTTCAACTTTTGTCCAAAGACAGTGAGATACTGTGTTACATGAACTTCAATGTTTGTTAATCACTATTATGATCTTTTATGTTTTTCATTCAATGAGGTCAGGATACACAAGTTTGTTTTGTCCAAAGACAGTGAGATACTGTGTTACATGAACTTCAATGTTTGTTAATCACTATCATGATCTGTTTTGATGTTTTCCATTCAATGAGGTCGGGATTGAAAATACAAGTTTGTTTTCAACTTTTGTCCAAAGACAGTGAGATACTGTGTTACATGAACTTCAACGTTTGTTAATCACTATCATGATCTTTTATGATGTTTTTCATTCAATGAGATCAGGATTGTAAATACAAGTTTGTTTTGTCCAAAGACAGTGAGATACTGCGTTACATGAACTTCAATGTTTGTTAATCACGATTATGATCTTTTATGATGTTTTTCATTCAATGAGGTCAGGATATACAAGTTTGTTTTGTCCAAAGACAGTGAGATACTGTGTTACATGAACTTCAATGTTTTGGAATGACTATTATGATCTTTTATGATGTTTTCCATTCAATGAGGTCAGGATATACAAGTTTGTTTTGTCCAAAGACAGTGAGATACTGTGTTACATGAACTTCAATGTTTGTTAATCACTATCATGATCTGTTATGATGTTTTCCATTCAATGAGGTCAGGATTGAAAATACAAGTTTGTTTTCAACTTTTGTCCAAAGACAGTGAGATACTGTGTTACATGAACTTCAATGTTTGTTAATCACTATTATGATCTTTTATGATGTTTTTCATTCAATGAGGTCAGGATTGTAAATACAAGTTTGTTTTGTCCAAAGACAGTGAGATACTGTGTTACATGAACTTCAATGTTTGTTAATCACTATTATGATCTTTTATGATGTTTTCCATTCAATGAGGTCAGGATATACAAGTTTGTTTTGTCCAAAGACAGTGAGATACTGTGTTACATGAACTTCAATGTTTGTTAATCACTATTATGATCTTTTATGATGTTTTTCATTCAATGAGGTCAGGATATACAAGTTTGTTTTGTCCAAAGACAGTGAGATACTGTGTTACATGAACTTCAATGTTTGTTAATCACTATTATGATCTTTTATGATGTTTTCCATTCAATGAGGTCAGGATATACAAGTTTGTTTTGTCCAAAGACAGTGAGATACTGTGTTACATGAACTTCAATGTTTGTTAATCACTTTCATGATCTTTTATGATGTTTTCCATTCAATGAGGTCAGGATATACAAGTTTGTTTTGTCCAAAGACAGTGAGATACTGTGTTACATGAACTTCAATGTTTTGGAATGACTATTATGATCTTTTATGATGTTTTTCATTCAATGAGGTCAGGATTGTAAATACAAGTTTGTTTTGTCCAAAGACAGTGAGATACTGTGTAACATGAACTTCAATGTTTGTTAATCACTATCATGATCTTTTATGATGTTTTCCATTCAATGAGGTCAGGATATACAAGTTTGGTTTGTCCAAAGACAGTGAGATACTGTGTTACATGAACTTCAATGTTTGTTAATCACTATCATGATCTTTTATGATGTTTTCCATTCAATGAGGTCAGGATATACAAGTTTGTTTTGTCCAAAGACAGTGAGATACTGTGTTACATGAACTTCAATGTTTGTTAATCACTATCATGATCTGTTATGATGTTTTCCATTCAATGAGGTCAGGATATATACAAGTTTGTTTTGTCCAAAGACAGTGAGATACTGTGTTACATGAACTTCAATGTTTGTTATTAACTATCATGATCTTTTATGATGTCTGCCATTCAATGTGTCAGGATTGTAAATTCAAGTTTTTGTAGTCGAAAGACAGACTTGGACTGTGTACTCGAATGTTTGTGAATTACTATAGTGCTCTTTTATGTTGGCTGAATAAATATGAATCCAATTATAGTTACACAAAAGGAGATAGAAATGTTCTTTTATCGTAAATAATGTATTTTGGTTTGTTTGAGTTGTTCTCACAGATTTCTAAATAGGAAAAATATTTGTATGACAGTAAACCAGTGATTAGTTTACCACAGGGTTACAAATAGTTTGTTTCATAATCTAATTTCAAGATACAATACCTGCTTTACAAATTTCTCACTGGACTATTTACCTTCTTGAATGCATTTTTTTGTCATGGATTAAACTGATATAGTCAAAGTGGATCGGTATCCAACCACCAGAACAACTGCAAATGTGATGCCCACGGTTACACAATTTAGCTCATGTACTATAGCAGAAGATTATTGCCTTATCTCTTTATAATGGGTGAGGTCTAAGTAGTACAATCCCCCTTATATGATGATTAATCACCGTGTCTTCACTTGTTATCACTTTGGGGTGATTATTTTGTTTAAAATAAGCACTGTTAACCAAATAACTACAACATTTCACTAGCATCCCTAGATTATAGATTATATATTGTATTACTGTTGTCACCTAAAATATACATGTTACCAATTTTACAACTTAATAGTCTTTATAACTTTAATGTACCGGAGTAATCAGGTGCCATACATCATCCTCTGCAATAATCACAATAAAGAGTGTCCATATGTACATTTAAAAAGAAAAATCAGAAAGAGAAGCACATTATTGATTGATGATTGAAAGTCAACTATCACTCTGTTAACGAAGTTGACAGTAGTTTAGTAAGATATTGAATGGCAGAGGAGAATAATAAAGAGTATAGGGCAGAGAAAATGAGTAATAATTAAGTAACAAGTATTTAATGAACTGCTTAGATTAAGAACCCAATTCATGACTTAAACAACCCATCATTCTTTGAAGAAGAAACACATATGAATATATGCCCATGCCCACATCTGCTAAAACAAGAAAAGATAACGAATTAGACATGGTAGTGATACAGACATACGGTACACTCTTTTATTGTACTATATGCATTTGTAAATAGCAACGCATGTACTCATATGATATGTTCTGTGAGTTTTTAAATTCCATTCAGCTAGGTATATTCTATATCTGGCCATAACTTCATGTCTTGACCTTCATTGACAGTTTGTCTTTAAGGGGTAAGATGAGATGAACGTCAAGATGTCAATGTAATAATTATGTAAAGACGCCGTTTAGTGGTCATCCATCTAATAATAAAGACCATTCTGTATCTATAGTTTGACCAAATCAGACGTGTCCTTATGTCTTTCTGTGTCTCAGTCATGTCATGAAGAGAGATCACATGGTGGAAGAGATAACAAACAAATTATGCCCTCTTAAAAACACTGTACTTTACCAGTACTTTACCAGGCATATCATGGGGCTTTCTTAGCTACGAGAGATTATCCAAAGCTCATGGTTGCAGCTGTACGACACATGCTCCTGTGTCAATTGTTCTGTAGTCATTTTTCTACAATCACTGAATTTGTAGCTTTAAACCTGGACATAATTCTATACAAAATTAACACCAAACTTAGCTCTAATCCTAAACTAAAACCCAATTAAATTCACAATTCTAACTCTATACATGTACATTTGACCAACGCAAAAGTACTGGAGCAATTGTCACAAAAGAAAATGTCAAATCACCCATGGTGCCACAAGAGCATACACGTCCAGTACAAGTGCGAAGATCATCCAAATTTTTTCCTAGGACACATTGATACAAAACCATGGACATAAGATTCTGCTAAACAAGACATAAAGATGAGATCCCATGATCAGACACATAATAAAATATTTTTTAAAAGGTAAAGATGTCAGAAAGATGTGGATGAAGGTGGCATGTAAACGTGCGTGTGGGTGTGTGTTATGTGGTTATGTGTGTTTGTGAGTGCATGTAAACACGTGGTTGGGTTTAATTTGTGGGTGAGTCTGGATGTGTGTGTGTGTGTGTCAAGTGAGAAAGGGGAAATCGTAGTTGGCGTGTGTGGGTGTGTATGTGTGTAAATTATATGAAGTAATTGAGAAAGGGGAAATCTTACTTTGTGTGTGTGTGTGTGTGTGTGTGCGTGCATTATATGAAGTAATTGAGAAAGGGGAAATCTTAGTTGGTGTGTGTGGGTGTGTGTGTGTGTGTGTGCGCATGCATTATATGAAGTAATTGAGAAAGGGGAAATCTTAGTTGGTGTGTGTAAGTGTGTGTGGGTGTGTGTTGTGCGTGAATTATATGAAGTAATTGAGAAAGGGGAAATCTTAGTTGGTGTGTGTGAGTGTGTGTGGGTGTGTGTTGTGCGTACATTATATGCAGTAATTGAGAAAGGGGAAATCTAGTTGGTGTGTGTGGGTGTGTGTGAGTGTGTGTTGTGCCTGCATTATATGAAGTAATTGAGAAAGGGGAAATCTTAGTTGGTGTGTGTGGGTGTGTGTGGGTGTGTGTTGTGCGTGCATTATATGAAGTAATTGAGAAAGGGGAAATCTTGGTTGGTGTTTGTGGGTGTGTGTGGGTGTGTGTTGTGCGTGCATTATATGAAGTAATTGAGAAAGGGGAAATTTTAGTTGGTGTGTGTGGGTGTGTGTGTTGCGTGCATTATATGAAGTAATTGAGAAAGGGGAAATCTTAGTTGGTGTGTGTGGGTGTGTGTTGTGCGTGAATTATATGAAGTAATTGAGAAAGGGGAAATCTTAGTTGGTGTGTGTGGGTGTGTGTGGGTTGTGTTGTTCGTGAATTATATGAAGTAATTGAGGGGTAGATCATGTGCTAATTAGTCAGGTCAAGATATGGTTTGACCCCAACAAATTTGCAACAAAAGGTTTTTCAACGGTTTTTAGTAGTATTTGACCTCAGCTGTTATTTTCAAGATGGCATCCAAGATGGCCGCCGATACCTAAAACTGGCCATAAATCACTTATTATTTTTTTGGTGTCTATCCCATGGTTTCGGGGGTCAGAGAATCCATTGAGACAATGCACCAAGGAACCACCATCAAGGACATACTGGTCTGTGTTCTTTCAAGGCTTCACCCGACACTTACCTTGCACGATCGATTATAACATGAGCTAGCTGAGGCTTCTCAGCCTTCCGAAAGACATTACTAGCCTCGAAAAGTGCAGGTAGGAACAGCCTGACCTCAAAGCTTATCACCTCTCCTACCTCAAGTTCCCTTGTGTTTTAAACTACCAGGAACTGTTGAAACAGCACTGAAGCAAAGCAGCATTTATGGTCTGTTCAGGTACAATTTGTACTTTCGAAATCTCTCCCAGAGTCGTAGCTTTGTCTTTCATTTTGAACAAGACTATTAAAACAGCATATTGGAAGGCCGCTGAGCTATAATCATCGATGTACCCCAGAATAGCCCACTGAAAGGGATTGACTTGCAATTAGGTTGCTTCCAGACCTTCATGATTTTGCTGGAAACAATCGGTACCCTGATGAAAGGAACCGGACTTTGCAAAATCCTTAGAACAGATAGCAAGGAACTATACTTCCACTCTTACAATGCAGCCAAGGCTCCGAAGATGTAGAACTGTAAGCAGTTGAAAGTGGACCTTGGTACGGGATCTGTGCTCACAACTACTTTGTCTGGATGCCTACACCGTTTGCGATTCGACTTCCCGGATATTCGGAATGGGAAAGAAAGCAGTCTTCCAGAAGCTTGTAAAATGCAACCTCACTTTGGAATCCTGTGCTAGTACTTTCCTTCTACCAAGTCAGCCAAAGTAACTAACTTAGAGGAACTTGGTATCAAAGCAATGTCTGTCATGTTTGGTGGCCGCTGTAATGACTCAGTTGCATCATTACGATACAACTTGTTTGTCAAGAAAATTGCCAATGCAACTCCCTCCTATGTCAGCCTCACCAAATGCACTCCCTCAGAACATACTACCAAGCCCGGGTGGGGGGAGTAGGAGGGGGGGGGGGGGGGAGGGAATTAGATTAGAAACCCCTACCTGTTTTTAGGGGTCATTTTTCTCGAAGTAAAGCCCACTTTTTACAATTTTCACGATGCAAACACCCTGCAAATTTTGGATATTTTGAAAACACGGACCCATACGGAGGCTGCACCTAGTAATCTTCTTAAGTTGATTCATTGCGACTTCTGTACTGCTTGTAGCACACCTCGCTATACCTGCAGATGTTACGGACTACCATGTAACAGTGTGTGTGTGGACCTTGCCAACTTGATGTATGCCACAATCCATTTAACGAGGCACTTGATAGTGAAGCAGAAGATGATTTTCCTTACTAAAGTACATTCCTCATCAAAATAAGATGACATGAACAACACGAGGTTTTAAACATTTTTTAATGTATGGTAGGTATTATGAATGTGTGTCTAGATATTATTATTAAGTTGTTACTTTGTCTTTGTCACCCCCCCCCCCCCCCCTCGGCCACTCCCGCAGTGTTGACAATGACCTGTCAATAGTTGGATTGACCCTTTTTCGGGGGGGGGGGGTCGGTGACACCATTAGGGTGAGAGAGAAACATTATAAGTTCATTTCCTGTTTATAAAGTGCGCCCTCTATTGAGATTTCTTAGTGGTTTTGTGGCCCTTTGGACGCCATATTGGATTTCGTGGTTTCCTGAACCACTGCTTAACGTTCTAACCTATCCTAATGGATTCTATGACCCCGAAAACCATAGCATAGACACCCCAATTATGTCTCTCGGATGGATAATAAGTGACTTATGGCTATTTTTATGTTATGGCGGCCATTTTGGACGCCATCTTGGATTTTGGGGTTTCCTAGACCATCACAAACCATTCTTACTTGTCTCAATGGATTCTCTGACCCCCGAAACCATGGGATAGACACCAAAATTATGTCTCTAGGATGGATAATAAGTGATTTATGGTCATTTTTAGGTATCTGTGGCCATCTTGGACGCCATCTTGAAAATAACAGCTTTCCGAACCTTCGATTTGGGTATACTTTTAGTATGTTATTCCTGAGGTCAAATACTATTAGAAACCGTTGAAAAACCTTTTGTTGCAATATTTTTGGGGTTGGGGTGTTTTTTACCGTATATTGACCTGACTATAATACATTATTTAGTTTAGAAATCTTCTTAACGTTGCTAAATTATCCATGTAGGTGTAACTATATTTTAGATCTTTTTCAATGAAATATATGCTTACAGGTTGGGGTTTCCTATTTTAGATGAAAATAAGGTTTACCTAATAACTCATTGGGTAGTAGAACTGGGTGGGTTCTGTATTAAGCATATGGGAATAATAGAGTAGCAGTGAATAGGTTCAATGCTCATTTCTTTTCTTTAATTGTTCTTGTTCTTGTATACTAGCCCCACAGTCAATATTGTATTTTATATCGATTGGTAAAATAAATCAATCTGAATCTAAAAGTTTTACATTCCAAATAATCTATAATTTTGTTTCAAATGACATCTGAATTTTAAATAACTTTTGTTGATGTATTTTTCCAATTATATCAGCCTGTCTAAATTCTAAATATACATATTGCTTTTAACACAAATTACATGTGTCTCTCTCTATCAAACAAGCTGTGGCAATATACCTCGGCTTTGTCTTGCTTAATAAGAACGTAACTGAAATATCTCCCCTTTTTTATTTTGAGAAGTAGCTTTTCTCAAGTCAATATGCATTCAATTAAAGGTACTATGTCACATTTGCAGGCCCAAAAAATGAAAAGGTTAAATTCCAACTACTAATTTAGAACTTCCCTAAAAAAAAGGGGGGGGGGGAGGGGGGCTTGAAAATGTCTTTAAGTGGAAAAATAACGACTATTAGTTGTCCAATCAACTTAAGAGCTATAGAGCCAGTAAGTAATAGTCTGATTTTCAGACCATTGTACCGAATGGTCGAACATTTTATGCTGCGCAAAGATTCAATCAGTTAGATTTTGGCCATTTTAAGAAGTGGGTTATTGATGTAGACAAATGGTATGTACCCTTCACAGCTCATTCTATGTATGTTATTACCAAAGAAGAAAAAAAGCCAGTCAGTCACTCAATAGTGTCTGACAGTGAAGTCTAGCAAGTAAATGGGTTTCCTTGCATAATTTGAATATTAGGACACTGCTAACGTTTAAAAGTTCACAGATAGGACATACAGGTACATGACATACCGGTAATCATAATTCCTGCAAAGTTCTACAGAATTTGATGTTGGCTGTAAAAGGGACATAGTATCTTTAATGCATTTCATCTCTAGTGTGCAAAAAATGTAATGAATTCAGATTAATTTGGTGTCCTTAGTTAGGAGTGCTATGTGTTTTTATAGATTTTTCATTTGTTCATGTTGATGTCATATTGCCATGACATCTCATACATCCAACGAGTCTCCAATGGCTACATTTGAAAGCATACCAAAATATTTAGAAAGCATACCAAAATATTCAGAAGGCAATTTTTAAGTCCTTTTATATAAATGCACTTCATTGATGCATTTTATCTCTAGTGTGCAAACTGTGTTATGTATTCTGATTATAATTGTGTTGTTCTTTGTGGGTACTTTGATATCAGTTTCCAACCACTTAGCATTTAACTTTCCTTTTTGTTGAGGGGCAGAAGATTATTGAGCAATGGCCAGTTGTATAATTCCTAGCTAGAATAAGCCCTACAAAAAAAGATGTTGTATTGCCCTTTGCGACTGACCCAAAAATCTTGAAATCTACAGTCGGCTTTTAAAAGTTTTTTTTTTTTCCCGTTTTTTTGAGAAAAATAATAATAAAGCATTCAAAACTGAGAAATATTAGCCTAAAAATACAACATCTTTTTTTTAGGCCTAATGGTGGATTCATCTATACAATGAATTATTTACAATATGTGAGAAATTTTATTCTAACTATATATTTTCTGTCTATTTTTACTCAATGCTATGAAAGAATTGATACTGAAAATGTTTGGTTATTAATTTGAACCTAACATGCATTTATATATTTGCAATTTTGTATTGTGCTTTTCTTTGGGCCTTTGTTTATTGGTGTATATGTGTGTTTGTGTGGGTGTGTGTATTTGTGTGTATCTATGTGCATGCATCCTCAAGCATTAGAGGGACCAGCTGGTCACAAATACACACAGACTCTGAGGGTATGTGTGTAACTGTGTATGAGGGTGAGGTGTACTTGTATGTCATTATATGTTTCATACTTAATGCTACCCTGCAGGCTCGATTGTGTAGACTTTGGACCTAACATTCAAGTACACAGAGAACGTGGTGTGTACACCACACGGGCTGTTCACACGCAAAGCATAATCACACATAGTATACCTATCACCTTAAAATAGTAATATATTTATATATATATATGTACAGTACCTATTTATATATATATATATACATATATACTGTGAAAGGAAATGAGATAATAATGGTTGGATATCATGGCTGTCTTTTGATTTAAATTACCTAACCTTTATTCTATCATTTTGTATTAATATCTATGAGAATTGTTGAAAATATACTTATGTACATTACTTATCCCACATGTGAATGGGCAAATAAGTGACATTCCAATCAGGATTTAAATACAATGTTTCACTGTACTGTTATTCATTTATTCCACATTTCATACAAGGCTGAATGGGACAAATCATGTGGTTGACTTTGAACTCGTTGATTAGATGCTATTTATATTCTCTGTTGTTAGGCGGAACTTGGATGGCGGGGAATACCCACCGTCCCCAAGACACAAACAGCTTCATGTGATCTTTATTGGAGCTGTACGTGTATATACATGTAGCTCCATTTTTTTAGAAGCAGCAACTGA
Source organism: Strongylocentrotus droebachiensis (assembly GCA_035222895.1). NCBI lineage: Eukaryota > Metazoa > Echinodermata > Echinoidea > Camarodonta > Strongylocentrotidae > Strongylocentrotus > Strongylocentrotus droebachiensis. The sequence continues at coordinate 80,315 of JAVYIG010003743.1, read as the reverse complement.
ATTTAAGCAAATAAAGGATTTAGGTAAGAGTATCATTTGATTACTATATATCATCTTGTAAAAAACGATGCGCATGCACTGTTATTTGATTTAAAGTAAATATAACAACATCTGTGATTGCTTTATATTATAATTATATTTTCTAGTTCGAAGCAAAATGAGTGTTTCAAATGTTAAGTTAACAAGCTGTGCTTCAACCAAGGTCTCCTCGTCTTTCTTTATTCTACATTGTGTGCTATGGAATACAGTGTATAGATGATATTTTTGTACTGTTTGTTACATGTTACTGATTTCTGAAAGACAAATAAACTTGAACTTGAACATATATTCAACAATTAAAGTATTCATACCCCTTGTAAATTTGATGTTTTGGGGTTGTTTGTAACTCAAGAATGAAATGTGAACTGATTTAATTAGGGCCTTTGTTGAATACTTTTAGATGTAAGCATTAATTTCTCACATTCTGAAGAAACACATATTGGCACAAATCGATTTTGCATGTATTCAAACAATTACAAAGTTGGTAAGGATATGAACAATTTAGTTGTTAACTGAAAGAAGAAAAGCTTTATGAGCAATTTACTTTCAAGACTACAGCTGAACATTTCACCAATCCTTGTTTCTTTGCAAGACCATCTCTACTGCATGAACAAATTATGCTACATACTCACAAACATGTACATAAAAAATGAAGTCAGAGTATATCTGTTCTGTTATTGGCACTAACATCATTTGCAAGAGATTAAACCACATGTGCCACACCCCCAACCCGGATGTAAATGGGTACCTGGCAATTGTTGGGATAAAAGTAAATGCATGGCCTATAGGAAGAACAGCACTGATGCTGATGAGGCTTCCCTAAGTAAACAAAATCATTGTATAATTGATACCAGTATATGGTAAAAGATTGGATTTAGATAGGGCTTTAGGTTATATTTTGGGATGGTGAGGCTAAGGGATAGGTTGGGTCCAGGATGGACACTGGTAAATTAGCAAGAGCTAGTGTCCATAGAGCAAATATCACCATAATAAGCATCGTAAAATCCACCTATTCCATTTTTTCTTCTAACCCATCCAGGCAGCTGATATGACACCTAGTTCATCTGCAAGCTACCATTACAGCTGAATCGTAATTGGAGAATATGGTCTACCGGTTATTGCTGTTTCATCAAAGTGAAATCGAGCTCGGTGATTAAAAAGGGAATTATTCAGTCCTTTGCTAATTGCCCAATCTGAAGATTCTTACAAGCAGACAATCTTCAGTTGACTTATCCATCATAAACAGAAGTTGGAACACAATACAGTACATTGCAGCTACAACTAGTGCAGGATTCATGGATTTATAAATGTCACAAAACCATACGATGTATGAATGCTAGCTTAGGAATAGAAAAGACTTATGCTTGCATTTCAAACAACTGGCTGGCTTTTAGCCCCAGCGCTTATATCTAGAAACTTTCCATTGAGTTGGATGTCAAAGGTGGAATATGACTGTTTGTGAATTACATAGAATTCTGACTATCACTTTCTCCTCTTTGCAGTTACAGAAGAACCTCTAGGTATTGGGGGAGAAATCAGAATCCAACCATAATTCAAAATGTTGAAAGTGTTGTCTCTTTCCGTGACTGGTGGATTTAAAATCCCAATATTATTAATTCCTCTCATTCTCACGAATCTACGTGGATGTAATTCCACACGATTATCTAAAATACAAGGGCAAGAAGCTAACTTGATTTTCCCATACCCATGTGATAGTACAGAAGTCACATTACGTCATTCGTTCAGCGCCCCATTTTATCACTCTACAGACGGGTCATCACTGTCATTGCCTGATGATCAGGTCCATAGATTCAAAGTGCAGAATAGAATTGAAAATGGAAACTGCGCTCTGGATCTTACAATAAGTAATCTAATGAGAAGTGATGAAGGGACATACTTTTCCACTATCTACAAGGACGGACTACTACGTGATGACTACACAACCAGGATTTGGCTACAGGTTGATTATCCTCCTGGTGAGGCATCGTGTGTTGTGGGTGATGATAAGGGTGGAGACTGGGTTTCAATAGACTGTACAGCTAATGTTGGGAGTCTGTCAGGGAAGATTGAATGCTATCAGGATGGTGTATGGATGCTTTCCCTAACTGCCCCCAGTGAAACTGCCACTTTATTAAAACGGACCATTCTCATCAGAAAATCACAGCCAGTATTTTGTTGCTCTTCTACTTTGGATGAATACAAAGACAAATGTGAATGTAATGATACTGGCCTGTATAAAGCTGATGATGACAGCAATAACCCTTGCCCTCCTTTGTCAGAAACTACAACAATGCCTCTTCTTTCCACTCTCACACAAAGCAATCAGAGTGATTACTATTCCACTATGACGTCCTGCATTCCAATTAATATGGACAAATGTGTGATTATTCACTCAATTCTTTTGCCTATTGAAGTTATGCTGCTAGTCTTGAGTTTGTTTTTCCACTATACAATTAAAACAAAGATCAGAAATAATAGAAATGTTAAAGACCCTCCCGTTCCTTTACATTTGGATACACCACTACTTCAAATGATGAAAAATAGATTGATGAAAAGTGGATCAAGAAAAAATACAGAATCAGCATAAATTCTAATCAGTACAAAATACTTTGAAGAACATTGAACGTTGTATGACATCATTAAACTCGAGTGAAAATGCTTCAATATGCTTGAATGAAGACTCCAAACAAAATTATAAAGACCTCATACTGATTTTAAGGTAAATTTTTAATTGAACTGAATTCTGAGAAAAGTAATAGAGTATACACATTATTTGTTTCTAATTAGAATTCTGTTAATGTTAGAAATTAGATATTGTAATGTCCTTTAAGGGAAGATGAATTACAATTCATTTTAAAAAAAATAACATTACCCATAGTTTACTGAGACAGATTTATCTAGAATGAACAAAAGAAAACACAGCACAAAAAATTGTCAGAATGGCTGCCATTCAGTGAGTCAGGATTGTAAATACAAGTTTATAATGTCCAAAGATACTTGGACACTGAGTTACATGTACTTCAATGTTATCATGCTGTTTTATGATGGCTTCATTTAAATGAGTCAGAATTGTAATTTGTTGTCCAAAGACACTTGGATACTGAATTACATGAACTTCAATGTTATTTAATTATGTTCTTTTATGATGTCTTCCATTCAATGAGGTCAGGATTGTAAATACAAGTTTTTGTTGACCAAAGACACTTTCATACTGAGTAACATGAACTTCAATGTTATTTAATTATGTTCTTTTATGATGTCTTCCATTCGATGAGGTCAGGATTGTAAATACAAGTTTTTGTTGATCAAAGACACTTTCATACTGAGTTACATGTACTTCAATGTTTTTGAATTATGTTCTTTTATGATGTCTTCCATTCAAATACAAGTTTTTGTTGACCAAAGACACTTTCATACTGAGTTACATGTACTTCAATGTTTTTGAATTATGTTCTTTTATGATGTCTTCCATTCAATGAGGTCAGGATTGTAAATACAAGTTTTTGTTGATCAAAGACACTTCCATACTGAGTTACATGAACTTCAATGTTTTTGAATTATGTTCTTTTATGATGTCTTCCATTAAATGAGGTCAGGATTGTAAACACAAGTTTTTGTTGATCAAAGACACTTTCATACTGAGTTACATGAACTTCAATGTTATTTAATTATGTTCTTTTATGATGTCTTCCATTCAATGAGGTCAGGATTGTAAATACAAGTTTTTGTTGATCAAAGACACTTTCATACTGAGTTACATGAACTTCAATGTTATTTAATTATGTTCTTTTATGATGTCTTCCATTCAATGAGGTCAGGGTTGTAAACACAAGTTTTTGTTGATCAAAGACACTTTCATACTGAGTTACATGTACTTCAATGTTTTTGAATTATGTTCTTTTATGATGTCTTCCATTCAATGATGAGGTCAGGATTGTAAATACAAGTTTTTGTTGACCAAAGACACTTTCATACTGAGTTGCATGTACTTCAATGTTTTTGAATTATGTTCTTTTATGATGTCTTCCATTCAATGAGGTCAGGATTGTAAATACAAGTTTTTGTTGATCAAAGACACTTTCATACTGAGTTACATGTACTTCAATGTTTTTGAATTATGTTCTTTTATGATGTCTTCCATTCAATGAGGTCAGGATTGTAAATACAAGTTTTTGTTGATCAAAGACACTTTCATACTGAGTTACATGTACTTCAATGTTTTTGAATTATGATCTTTTGTGATGTCTTCTATTTAATGTGTTAGGATTGTAAACACAAGTTTTTGTTGATCAAAGACACTTTCATACTGAGTTACATGTACTTCAATGTTTTTGAATTATGTTCTTTTATGATGTCTTCCATTCAATGAGGTCAGGATTGTAAATACAAGTTTTTGTTGATCAAAGACACTTTCATACTGAGTTACATGTACTTCAATGTTTTTGAATTATGATCTTTTGTGATGTCTTCTATTTAATGTGTTAGGATTGTAAACACAAGTTTTTGTTGATCAAAGACACTTTCATACTGAGTTACATGAACTTCAATGTTATTTAATTATGTTCTTTTATGATGTCTTCCATTCGATGAGGTCAGGATTGTAAATACAAGTTTTTGTTGATCAAAGACACTTTCATACTGAGTAACATGAACTTCAATGTTATTTAATTATGTTCTTTTATGATGTCTTCCATTCGATGAGGTCAGGATTGTAAATACAAGTTTTTGTTGATCAAAGACACTTTCATACTGAGTTACATGTACTTCAATGTTTTTGAATTATGTTCTTTTATGATGTCTACCATTCAAATACAAGTTTTTGTTGACCAAAGACACTTTCATACTGAGTTACATGTACTTCAATGTTTTTTAATTATGTTCTTTTATGATGTCTTCCATTCAATGAGGTCAGGATTGTAAATACAAGTTTTTGTTGATCAAAGACACTTTCATACTGAGTTACATGAACTTCAATGTTTTTCAATTATGTTCTTTTATGATGTCTTCCATTTAATGAGGTCAGGATTGTAAACACAAGTTTTTGTTGATCAAAGACACTTTCATACTGAGTTACATGAACTTCAATGTTATTTAATAATGTTCTTTTATGATGTCTTCCATTCGATGAGGTCAGGATTGTAAACACAAGTTTTTGTTGACCAAAGACACTTTCATACTGAGTTGCATGTACTTCAATGTTTTTGAATTATGTTCTTTTATGATGTCTTCCATTCAATGAGGTCAGGATTGTAAATACAAGTTTTTGTTGATCAAAGACACTTTCATAGTGAGTTACATGTACTTCAATGTTTTTGAATTATGATCTTTTGTGATGTCTTCTATTTAATGTGTTAGGATTGTATACAGGGTTTGATGTCCAAAGACACTTTCATACTGAGTTACATGTACTTCAATGTTTTTGAATTATGATCTTTTATGATGTCTTCCATTTAATGAGGTCAGGATTGTAAACACAAGTTTTTGTTGATCAAAGACACTTTCATACTGAGTTACATGAACTTCAATGTTATTTAATAATGTTCTTTTATGATGTCTTCCATTCGATGAGGTCAGGATTGTAAACACAAGTTTTTGTTGACCAAAGACACTTTCATACTGAGTTGCATGTACTTCAATGTTTTTGAATTATGTTCTTTTATGATGTCTTCCATTCAATGAGGTCAGGATTGTAAATACAAGTTTTTGTTGATCAAAGACACTTTCATACTGAGTTACATGTACTTCAATGTTTTTGAATTATGATCTTTTGTGATGTCTTCTATTTAATGTGTTAGGATTGTATACAGGGTTTGATGTCCAAAGACACTTTCATACTGAGTTACATGTACTTCAATGTTTTTGAATAATGTTCTTTTATGATGTCTTCCATTCAATGAGGTCAGGATTGTAAATACAAGTTTTTGTTGACCAAAGACACTTTCATACTGAGTTACATGTACTTCAATGTTTTTGAATTATGATCTTTTGTGATGTCTTCTATTTAATGTGTAAGGATTGTATACAGGGTTTTATGTCCAAAGACACTTATATACTGAGTTACATGTACTTCTATGTTTGTTAATCACTATCATGTTCTTTGTATGATGTCTTCTATTCAATGTGTCAGGATTGTATACAGGGTTTGATGTCCAAAGACACTTATATGCTGAGTTACATGTACTTCTAAGTTTGTTAATCACTATTATGATCTTTTATGATGTCTTCCATTCAGTGAGGCTGACCTCATGGAATGGAAGACATCATAAAAGATCATAATAGTGATTAACAAACATTGAAGTTCATGTAACACAGTATCCCACTGTCTTTGAACAACAAAAACTTGTATAATCCTGAGATTGTAAATACAAGTTTTTGTTGTTCAAAGACAGTGGGATACTGTGTTACATGAACTTCAATGTTTGTTAATCACTATTATGATCTTTTGTGTTGGCTGAATAAATATGAATCCAATTAGATACAAATAAGTAGTGCTAGATGGAAATGTTCTTTTATCATAAATAATTTTTTTTTTTTTCCCACAGATTTCTAAATAGGGACAAATATTTGTATGACAGTAAACCAAAGTGATTAGTTTTACCACATAATTACAATTATTTTGTGTTATAATCTAATTTCAAGATACAAAACCTGCTTTAGAAATTCCTCACCAGAATATTTACTTTCCTAGTGCATTTTTCTGTCATGGATTAACTGATTTAGTCAAAGTGGATGGGTACCCAAACCACCAGACCAACTGCTCATGGACTAGTAGTAGACTTATTGTCTTATCTCTTTATAATGGATGAGGTTAAAGAAGTATAATCCCTCCTTGCCTGGTCATTGACAATCACTTTTGATAAGCATTTTAATGAAAAAATTCACTGACATTTCACTAGCATCCACAGATAGTACACCTAAATAGTCTTTATAACTGTAATGTACTTGAGTAATATAAATATAAATTTATGCTTTTAAATAACTGCATGTCTTTCTCTATCAAACAAGCTGAGGCAATATACCTGAAATGTCTTTTTTATTTTGAGAAGTAGCTTTTCTCAAGTTAATATGTATTTGATTGATGCATTTCATCTCTAGTGTGCAAACAATTTAATGTATATAGAATATTTCCTGGTGCTTATTACGGAGTGCCATGTGCGTTTATAGATCTTTTCATTTATTCATGTTGATGTCATATCGCCATGTCATCTCATCCATCCGATGGGTCAGTAAGGGCTCCTTATACACTACATTTGGAGCCTAAGTGGAGGGTTGTATCTGCAAATTATTAAATGTTTAATCAAAATGAAACCATACCAAAATATTCAGAAGGCAATTTTCAGTCACTTTATATATGCACTTCATCGATGCATTTCATCCATTGTGTGCAAATCGTGTTATGTTTTCTGATTACAATTTTGTGGTTGTTTATGGGTACTTTGTACTTTGATATCAGTTTCCAACCTCTTACCAGAATACCAGATAACTTTCCTTTTTGTTGAGGGGCAGAATATTACTGAGCAACTTCAAACTGTATTCCTTGCTAGATTCATGTATTATTAATAATAATAATAATAATAATAAATACTTATAAAGCGCACTTACAAGGGTAAGGTGCACAAGTATGTCATTATGTTTGACACACCATTATGCTATCATGCAGGCTTGATTATGTGGACTTTGGACCTAACATTCAAGTTCACAGAGAGATATGTACACCATAAGGGCTGTTCACATGCATTTAGCATAATCACACTCCCACTTTCAAAGTATACCTTAAAACAGTACTTTGTGTACAGCTAGAGTTTATAAAATCTATGGGTGGCCAAAAGGGCCAATATTAATAAAGGAAAATATACAAACAATGATAGAAAAAAAACAAAGATTCAGAAATAGAAGATAATGCAAAAATAAAGACAGCCTCACAATTTAAGATTACTACAAAAATAAATCAAATTTCGAAATAAATATAACACAGGAATAAACAAAAGTTCAGAATTAAAGATAACTGCAAAAATAAGGACAACCTCCGATTCATCAAGAAAGCTTCGGACATAAAGATGTCTGCAGAAATAAAGACAACTTCGCTAGTCCTGGCTCATGGGGATTAAGGATGTCTAAATCAAGGCTATTCACGGGCAAGCAATTCCCAAAAAATTGAAATATACTCCATTAGTATAGAGGGCTAGCGAAGTATTTCTGGGTTGCCTGGATTGTACTTGACCCTTTTGGTGAGCTGCCTGCCCACTAAAACTGTGAGACATTTTCAATAGCCCTCTATACCCAGGGAGTACATTTCAGAAATTCTTGAAATGCTTGCCTGTGAATAGTCTTGAATTGCACACCCTTAATCCCCATGGGCCAGGGCAAGCAAAGTATTTTGGGGTTGCCCAGACCATGTTAGACCTGTGGGGCTAGCTGCCTGTCCCGCTAAAGCTGTCAGACTATTTGAATAACAAATATCGATTTTTTTTATTTTTTTTAAATTATTTTTATATGAATGTCGAATATCCAACGAACTTCACAATTTGAATGTGAATATGAATATCCAACCAACATCACAGCATTGTACATGTACACTAGATTAGAGTCATAGTCTGCGTACATGCGAACTAGCTATACATGGATCGAACAGCTAGCTAGCCGTGTGCATGTGCGTGCACTCTCGGTTAATTTGTGTGTTAGGACACCATCTCTTGTCCTCTTATTGTCAGTTTGTTTGCGTTTTTGATCATATATTCGTATTTTATAATACAATTTTAGGAGCGGGCATATCGTTTTTATAGTAGACTTAATTTCAGTCGTTATCTACCATTCTAAACTTCCGTTCTGTGGTTTTCTTTGTCTCCAAAGCTTTCTTAAATTCCGTGGTCGTCATTATTTCTGTAGTTATCTCTAATTCTGTGGTTATCTTTATTTCTGCAGTTATCTTTAATTCTGTGATTGTCTTTATTTCTGCAGATATTTTTATCTCCAAAGCTTTCTTTATAATTCGGTGGTTGTCCTTATTTCTGCAGTTATCTTTAACTCTGTGGTTTTGTCTTTATTTCTGCATTCATCTTTAATTCTGTGGTTGTCTTTATTTCTGCAGTTATTTTTTATTTTTTTTAATTCCTGTGTTATATTTATTTTGAAAGTTGATTTATTTTTGTAGTTATATTAAATTGTGAGGTTTTCTTTAATATTGCATTATCTTCATGTCTATTTCTGAATCTTTGTTTATTTCTATCATTGTTTGTTTATTTTCCTTTATTAATTTTGGCCCTTTTGGCCGCCCCAAAATTATGTGGTTGACGTTAATTGGATGCTATTTATAGGAGGACCTTAGAAGGCAGTAATTCCCACTTTCCTCTAGACACAAACAGCTTCATGTGGTCTTCATTGGAGCTGAATATACCGGTAGCTCCATTTTTTAGAAGCAGCAAAGTTAAGCAATCTGAAAACAAAGGATTTAGGTAAGAGTATCATTTGTTTGCTATATATTATCTTGTAAATAATGATGTCCATCAGTGGCGTACCTGGGGTACTCCGTCAGGAGGGGCAAGCGATCGAGAGAGAAAAAAGGCGATGATAATTTTCATTTCTGATGAGCGAGCGGGCAAAAAAATATCTTTAAGTAATGTTTGGTATATATACCGGTATTGTTGCAAGTCGGGGGTGGGTACATTCATTTGTTAGCGACGTTAGTTTCATTTTTGCAAGCGAGCGTAGCGAGCAAGAAAAAAATCCCTTCTTTTTTAATAATTGCCACTTAAACTTGGTTCAATTGTCCCATGCCGGGTGCGGGAACAATATTGTGTTAAGGGTGATTTTATACCCATTTTAGCTAGCGAGCGAAAATACAATTTCTCTTAATGAATTGCTATCAAATTTGTTTCATTGTTCCAGGTCGGGGGCGGGCACAATCGTGTTTCAGGCAATGTCAATCTCATTTTAGTGGGCAGGCAACCCCCCTACATTTATCTTTTTAATGATATTGTAGCAGGTCAGTGGTGGGCACATAATTCCACGAGCTAGCGAGTGTAGTGAGCGAGAAAACATGGTACATGAACTTGATTTCATTGTTCCATGTCAGGGACGTGATTATTAAAAGCGATGTTATTTCTATTTTGGCGAGCGAGCGAGCAAAATTTGTGTAATGATAATTGGTTCATAAATTTCAGTTTTTTGTTGTTGCAGGTCAGGGCTTACACAATTATGTCTAAGGTGATGTTAATTCCGTTTTGGCGAGAGAGCACACCAAAACTTCTTTGAATAACGTTTGGTACATAATTATTAATTGGTTGTTGCAGGTTGGGGCGGTGTTAATTTTTTTTGGCGAGCGAGCATAGCAGGGCAAGAAAAAATAAAATTGCCAATTAAACTTGGTTCAATTGTCCTCAATGAATTGGTACATACACTTTGTTTCATTGTTGCAGGTCGGGAGTGGGTACAATCGTGTTGTCAATCCCATTTTGGCCGGCAGGCAACCCCCTCCCCCCACATTTCTGTTGTTAATGATATTGTAGCAGGTCAGTGGCGGGCACATTTGTTAGTAATGTAAGCATAATTCCACTTCGTCGAGCGAGCGAGAAAAAAAAAATCACTTCTCTAAAATCACTTCTCTTTAAATGAGAACATGGTACAAGCGTGATTTATAGTGAAAGCGATGTTACTTTTATTTTGGCAAGCGAGCGAGCAAAACAAATTTAATGATGATTGGTACATAATTTTCAGGTTTTTTGTTGCAGGTCGGGGCTTACACAATCATGTTTAAGGTGATGTTAGTTCCATTTTGGCGAGGGAGCGTAGCTAGAGAGCAAACCAAATTTTCTTTGAATAACGTTTGGTACATAATTATTAACTGGTAATTTGTTGTAGGTTGGGGCGAGCATGTTTGTTAGCGATGTTAATTGTAAAGACAGCGTAGCAAGAGAGGGTAAAAAAAAATAAACTCATTTATCAATCACTAAAATCAATCAATTCATCAATTCTGGCGAGCAAGGAAACAATATCTCTTAAAATAACGTTTGGTACTTATTTACTGGGATTATCGTTGCAGGCAAGGGGGCGCACATATTTTGTTAGAAATGTTAATTCCATTTTGGCGAGCGAGCATAGCGAGCAAGCCAAAAAAAAAAAATCAATTTTCTTTTAACAGAAATTAATACATAAACTTGTTTTTATTGGTGCAGGTCGGGATGGGCGCAATCGCGTTTAACGCGATATCAATTCCTTTTTGGCGAGAGGGCGAAAAAACATTTTCCATTTTTGATGATATAGTTGCAGGTCGAGGTTGGGCACAATTATTTTCAAGGCAATGTCTATTCTATTTATTCGCGAGCGAGCGTAGCGAGAGAAAAAAAAATTAGTCTCTTTTAGTAACATTTGGTACATAAATTGGGTGTTATTGTTGCCATGGTTGCAGGTCGGGGCCAGTCGGGGCAGGAACAATTATATTCTAGGCAATGATAATCCTTTTTTTTTCTTCAGGGGGACGAGCAAGTGAAAACAATTAATACAAAATAGGCTAGCAAGCAGCTCGCGCCAGCGAAGAGTGTCGAATTTGTTATATCACTTATATTTTCCTATTGTCATTTGTCTTTTTCAAGGCCGTATGCGGAATATTTTCCTGGTGGGGGAGGGGGAAAGATGCGTAAAAGTTTTCAAAGAAACTCAAAAGCGAAAGGAGTGAAGGGAGTTCGAGCGACCGAACTGGTCATGAGGGTACTTTTGCATTTTTTCAAACATAGAATTGAAGGATTTGGTATAGGCCTTCACTACTTGTGAGCTTTGTTAAACATTTTCAGGAAAAAACTGTACACACTTAGAAATAGGGGTACATTTGGGGTGCAGATCGCTGCTACAATAGCAGCCACCTATAAGGTGCAAGTGTGCAATACATGGCTGCTATTGTAGCAGCGGTCTGCACCCCTATAAGGGTGCTCTTTTGCACCTCTAAGGGTGCAAGTCTGCAAAATTGCACCCTATAGGTGGCTGCTATCGTAGCAGCGATCTGCACCCTATAGGGTGCACATTTGTACCATTATTTTTTAGTGTGTACGTTTTCAAAATATCTGGGGTCAACTGACCCCCCCCCCCCCCCCCCCCCCGGTGCATATGGTCATAGTCTTTTTTTTTTAATTTCTTCATTTTTTCTCTCCTTTCTTTCCCCTTTTTCTTCCTTTTCTCTTCTTTTTCCTTTTTTCTTTCCTTTTCCTTTTCTTTCCTTTCTTTTCTTTCCTTTCTTTTCTTTCCCCTTTTTCTTTCTCTTTCCCCCTTTTTTCCTTTCCCCTTCCCCCTTTTTCTTTTTCACTGCAGCCCGTCAGGGGGGGGGGGCACTCTGCCCCCCTTGCCCCCCCCCCCTCAGGTTCGCCAGTGATGTGCATGTACTCTTATTTGATATAAAGAGAAAATCACAACATCTGTTGGTTATCTGTTGGTTATATTTTCTAATTTGAAGCAAAATATAAGTGTTTCAGATGTTAATAACTTAACAAGCTGTTCTTCAACCAAGGTCTTCTCGCCTTTCTTTATTTTACATTGTGTGTTATGTGCTACAGTGTATAGGTGATACTTTTGAACAGTAAGGATTATATACTCTATTATATTTTGTTATGTGATTTCTAAAAGACAAATAAACTTGAACATACAGATAACAATTAAAGTATTCATACCCCTTGTAAATTTGATGTTTTGGGATTGGTTGTATCTCAAGAATGAAGTGTGGACTGGTTGAATTAGGGCCGTTGTTGAATATTGTTAGATGTAAGCATTAATTGTCCACACTCTGAAGAAAAAATATATCAGTAAAAATCAATTTATCACATATTTTAACTATTACAAAAAGTTGGTATGAATAATTTAGTTGTTAACTGAAAATAGGAAAGCTTTATGAGCAATTTTCTTTCAAAACTACAGCTGAACATTTTATCAATCCTTGCCACTCTCCACCCAGATGTAAATGGGCATCTGGCAATTGCTGGGATCTAGGGCCTAGGGAAGAACTGCACTGGTGCTGATGGGGCTTCCCTGGGTAAACAAAATTATTACATTATTACCAGGGTTTTAGGTTATATTTTGGGGTTGGTTAGGCTGAGGGATAGTTATAGTGTTGGATCCAGGGTGGAACTTAGTAAATTAGCAAGAGCTAGTGACCATAGAGCAACTGTCACCACAATTCTTCATCAGAATATTTACTTTCCTAGTGCATTTTTTCTGTCCTGGATTAACTGATTTAGTTAAAGTGGATGGGTACACAAACCACCAGAGCAACTGCTCATGGACTAGTAGTAGATTTATTGTCTTATCTCTTTATAATGGATGAGGTTAAAGAAGTATAATCCCTCCTTGCCTGGTCATTGAAAATCACTTTGGATAAGCATTTTATTGAAGAAAAAAAATCACTGCCATTTCACTAGCATCCACAGATAGTCCACCTTAATAGTCTTTATAACTATAATGTACCTTGAGTAATATAAATATACATGTATGCTTTTAAATAACTGCACGTCTCTCTCTCTATCGAACAAGCTGTGTAAATATACCAGAAATATTTATATTTTTATATCTTGAGAAGTGGCTTTTCTCAAGTTAATATGCATTTGATTAATGCACTTCATCTCTCGTGTGCAAACAATTTAATGTAGGCCTATATATAATATTTATTGGTGCTTATTTCGGAGTGCCATGTGCTTTTTTTCATTTATTCATGTTGATGTCATATTGCCATGTCATCTCATCCATCCAACAGGTCACTTAGGGCTCCTTTTACACTACATTTGAAGCCTAAGTGGAGGGTTGTATCTGCAAATTATTAAATGTTTAAACAAAATGAAACTATAACTTAATATTCAGAAGACATTTTTTCAGTCACTTTATAGATGCACTTCACCGATGCATTTCATCCATGAAGACACATTTATTCAAAATTGCATTCGATGATTAATTAACTCTGTTCACTTTGATGTGTATTCCATATGTATTGTAATTTGTAGTTTTATTTGCATTTTTAGTTTTGTTTAAGATGTAATTATATATCAGTCTATTTTGTGTGTTATAGCGCTTAGAGACTTCGGTGGTAAGCGCTTTATAAGTAACGTTTTTATTATTATTATTATTATTATTATCATTGTGTGCAAACCGTATCATGTTTTCTGATTGGTGGTTTATGGGTACTTTGTACTTTGATATCAGTTTCCAACCTCTTACCAGAATACCAGTTAACTTTCCTTTTTGTTGAGGGGCAGAATATTACTTAGCAACTTCAAACTGTATTCCAAGCTAGATTCATGTATTAATAATAATAATAATAATAACAATAATAAATACTTATAAAGCGCACTTATCTAATAAATTACTCAAGGCACTATACAAAACAATATTAAAATGAATTATTTACAATATGTGAGAAATTTATATTTTAATACTATATATTTTCTGTCTATTTTACTGCTTGCTGTGAATGAATTCATATTAAAAACATTTGCTAATAAATTTGAACCTAAAGTGCCATTTGCAACTTCATATTGTTCTTCGTTTGGTGTGATTTTTGTGAGTTATTGTGTATGAGGGTAAGGTGTGCGTGTATGTCATTATGTTTCATACATCATAATGTTATCCTGCAGGTTTGATTGTGTGGACTTTGGACCTAATATTCAAGTGCACAGAGAATTTGCTCTGTACATCATAAGGGCTGTTTACACACAAAGCATAATTACATCCTCACCGTCAAAGTGTACCTATCACCCAACAAAATAAAATCTAAAACCTAAAAATAATTTACCCGGCATTCTATGGGCGAACGGAGTACGATCACAGGGTACGAAGAAAAGAAAGAATAACATATCGACACATGAATAAGGCTGTGTTAGTGAAATGGAATCTGAAAGTTCTCAGATTAGAAACTTAACAAAATTATGAGTGAAATTATCCATCATGAAAAAAATTATAATATACACAGAAATTTAGCAAAATTATCAATTACCTGACAAAAAAGTTGAAGCAAAATTACATTTAACTTGTTTCAACTGATCGGTAAATTAAGGCTTTCATTGGCACCTCTCTCTCTCTTTCTTTCTCTCTCTCTGTGAATGAATATATATATATATATATAAACATGCATAGGCCTACTGGCAAAGGAAATGAGGTTGCAGGGCTTAAATCAAGTCCCTGATCATTGCTTTACTTTGATGTAATCTCCCTGACCTATATTCTCTCATTTGTATTTATTTCCGTGGGAGTTGTTGTAAAAACACTTATGTATATATATTTGTATATGTATATATATATATATATATCAGGGGTGAGAGTTAAAAAAGAAATTGTTTAGTTAGATATACAAATAATTATATAAAAAAAAGTTTATAGAAATCTGAGCGAAGCAAGTTTCCAGAGCAAGTCATGAAAAAACGGCACCTCACCCTCCCAATTTCAAACGGATTTATTTTTTATTTTATTTGTTTATATCGAAAAGAAAAAAATAATCGGGAACACGATTTAAATCGGGAAATTATCAGGTCTGATAGTTATATTAATCTCACTTATCACTAATGTGAACAGGCAAATAAATGGGATTTAAATCATGGAATCAAATGCAACGTTTTCCTGCACTTGATTCATTTCATTAGATTTTATTTCTTTGATTGCACTGGCTTCCTGTCCGCCAGCGAATCATATTTAAAGTCATTCTTCCCGTCTATCAAGCTCTTCACTGCACTGCACCCTCATACATACAAGACCTAGTATACACCTCTATGAACCACCACCAGGACTCCGCTCTGCTCACACCCAACTTCTTTGCATCCCACGTTCACGGCACTCCTGGGGAAGGCGATCACTTTCAAGTTCTGGCCCTGTACTGTGGAACATACTCCCTCCTCACCTCCGAAATGATAAAAAACCTCCCTGGTTCAAGTCTCTGTTAAAAACGTTTTTGTTCTCAACATATTAGTTTGTTTAATTATGTCTTACATTGTACTACCCTTATATAACTTGTATAACTGTAATATGCTTTTTATCGGATATTATCAACAGTATATCCTATATGTTTCAATTGCGTATGTAACCTTGCTTTTAGTTTTTTTTTTTAATAATTTTTTTTTAATTGTAATTCTATTATTGCAAAATTATGTCCTGCAGTATGTTAAACTTTAACTTATGTGTATTTTAATTTCCTTATTGAATCACCTGATGGTCGTATGCCCATAATATTATACAATTTTCACACAACTGCGCCAGGAGTGTCATTTTTGACAGACATGGCGCATTATAAATGTTCACTATTATTATTATTATTATTCCATATTTCTTACAAAGTGTGAATTAGCCTAATGTTGGCATGTACGTCACATGGACAGGTACTACATTTTTGAACCATTCCAGCTTTCGTTGATTGGATGCTATTTATATTCTCTGTTGTCAAAGAGGAAGTTCGAAGGCAAAAATTCGTACCTAGGAATATTGATATTTGTATGGTTTTCATTGGAGCTGCATACAACTTCATGTTTCACAAGCGCAGTTGTTAAGCAATCTCAAAATGCAAAGGAGTTAGGTAAGTGTATAATTTGTTTATATATACCCTCTAGTAAATAATTATGTAATTTATATTGATTTATATATACCCTCTAGTAAATAATGATGTATTGTATTTTGATTTAAAGTGAAAACCACAACATTAGTGATTGCTTTGTATAATTATATATTTTAAATTTGAAGAAAAATGTTCCAGATATTCTACATAAAGAGAACAGCTCAATGAGCAATTTTCTTTCAGGACTACAGCTGAACAATTCACCAATCCTTATTTCCTAGCAAGATCATCTTTCCTGCATGAGCATAATTATGATACTACATACTCACAAAGAAGTAGGCCTATATACATACGAATAAAGTCAAAGTATATCTGCTCTGAACTTCAAGAACCTTTGGTGATCTAGTTTTTATCTATAAAACGGTTCTAGGACACTTAACCCCTGGACATCCACCCCCGGATAACCACCCCCAGTCAACTACCCCTAGGACAACTACCCCCTAGGTCAACCACCCTCTAGGACGACTACCCCCGGGACAACTACCCCCGGACAACTACCCCTAGGTCAACTACCTAACTAAGGGTTATTTAAGCGGAACAAAATGAAATTGTCATTTATTATGTAAAATGCAAAATTCAAGCTGTAACTTCCTTCTTCTTTTCTTCCTGTAAATGTCTTCACATTATGTTATCTTCATCTTTCCTCTGTCCTCTGTTGTTGTGAATGTATGTACTATGTTTTTTAATATAAAATAAGTTTGTATCTTGTTTATTCTAAGTATTTATTTGGGGATAATTATCATCAAGCTAATTTTGGCTTTCATGATTCCCCACTTCCTTTTATCTTATGTTGATAATGAACGATCATGTATATATTTTTGATGTTTTTTAAAAGAGAGTGAAATAAATAAATGAAAAAATGAAATGAAATGAATCCCAGCTGGCAATAAACTCATTTGATAAGAAATTAAACCACATTATGGCCCTCTCTACTAAGATGCATATTGGGTAGCTGGCGATTACTACAAGAACAACAAAACTAATGAGGCTTCCCTGAGTAAACAAACTTATTATATGATTACCAGTAATATGGTAAACATTGGGTTTTGATAGGGTTTTAGGCTATATTTTGGGTTGGTTTAATAGGCTAAGGGAAAGGTATAGTGTTGGGTCCATGGTGGAAGTTAGAGCTATAGAGCTAGTGACCATAGAGAAACTATCCCCACAATTTATGTTGTACAATCCACCTACTCTATTTTTTCTTCTAACACATCCAGGCACATCACTGAATCCTAAATGGAGAGAAGATATGGTCTGCAGGTTATTGGTGTTTGATCAAAGTGAAATAGAGCTCGGTAATTAAGAAGGGAATAAGTCAGTCCTGGTTGACGGATCAACTCTTGCTGTATGTCTTATTGTCCAATCTGATGATTTTTACACACTGAGAATCTTCATTTGACGAATCCATCAGGAACAAAAGCTGGAACACAATACAGTAGATTACGGCTACAAGCCTACAATGACTGCATGATTCATGCCTGTGTATATGTGACAGAACAAGCCGATGTATGTGTTAGCCGAAAATTAGATTGCACTTTTACACATTTTGAACAGCTGGCTGGCTTTTAGCCAAATCGTTTTCATCTGACATTTTTCGAACAACTTGGATGTCAAAGGTGGAGCAGTATCATTTGTGAATGATATAGAATACTGACCATCACTTTCTCCTACTTACAGTTCAAAGTAACAATCTTTTACTCCACATTTTGGGAAGAATCTCTACGGCCGGTATTCTACCTTAAATCACAATGGTTGACGTTTTGTTTCATTCCTTGACTGGTGGATTTAAAATCCAAATATTATTAATTTTTATCATTCTCATGAATCTAGATGGATGTAATTCCACACAATTATCTAAAATACAAGGGCAAGAAGCTAACTTGATTTTCCCATACCCATGTGACAGTACAGAAGTTACTTTAAAGTATTATACAAGCACAGCCCCATTTTATCGCTCGACAAACGGGTCAAAGCTGTCATTGCCTGAAGTTCAGGTCCATAGATTCCAAGTGCAGAATAGAAACAAAAATGGAAACTGCTCTCTGGATCTTACAATAAGTAATCTAATGAGAATTGATGCAGGGAAATACATCTCATTGGTTTACAAGGACAGGCAACAAATGTTGGGTCTCACAACAAGAGTTGAGCTGAAAATAGACTATCCACCTGGTAAGGCATCATGTGTTGTGGGTAGGGAAAAGGGAGACTGGGTTTCATTAGACTGTGAAGCTAATGTTGGGAGTCTATCAGGAAAGGTTGGGGGTCTATCAGGAAAGATTGAATGCTATCAGGATGGTGTATGGATGCCTTCCCTAACTGACCCCATTGAAACCGACTCTTTATTAAAACAGACCATTCTCATCAGAAAATCACAGCCAGTATTTTGTTGTTTTTCTACTTGGGATGAAAACAAAGAAAGATGTGAATGTAAGGATACTGGTCTGTTTATAACTGATGATGATAGCAATGAACCTTGTCCTCCTTTAGAAATTACAACAATGCCTCTTCTTTCCACTCTCACAGAAAACAATCAAAGTGATTACTATTCCACTGTGACGTCCTCTATTCCAATTAATATGGAAACATGCAACTTTGATAGCATTCAGTTTATAATTTTCACTACTATTGAATCTATAGTGCTAATCTTGGTTTTTGCTATGGTGTATAAAATGATAAAAAGGGTGAGAAATACTAAATTAATAAAATATATTCCTCTTACTTTGTGTTGTTGGCCCATATCTTCCAATAACAAAAAAGATTTGAATGAAATTATTAGTTTACCACAGATTTGATAATTGAATTACTACATTTACTGCCGAACTCATGCCTGTGTATGTCTTTGTATGTCAGAGAACCAGCCGATGTATGAATGCTATAGCTAAATAATTGATTGCATTTACGCTTGCATTTTGAATAACTAGCTAGCTTTTAGTCACACCATTTCCATCTGGAAATGTTTTATTGAGTTGGATGTCAAAGGTGTAACATATTACTGTTTGTGAAATATATGTAGATGTGACGATCACTTTTTTATCCTCTTTGCAGTTACTGAAAAACCTCTGTATTTGGGGCAAAAATCTGACTCTAACCGTACTTCAAAATGTAACAAGTTTCATTTCATCCTTGAATGATGGATTTCAAATCCGAATATTATTAAAGATAAAGTTGAGTTCTGGTCATGCGATCGCATTGTGAAAGAAAAGATGTGGAATGGGTCAGAAAAAGTTGATCATGTAGCATGTAAGTATTGGTGTAAGCAAGGTTCTAGAGTCATCAAAATCATAATCAGGGAGAACAGTATGAATACTGATGAGGCTACCCTGGGTAAACAAGACATATTATTAATATTATTATTATTATAATACATTTTACCCAGGCTTGGTAAAGTAACAAGCACTGTACACAGAAAGATGTATATGGGACTACACAAATGGTGTCGGGGGCTACCAACCTTGATTTACTTATCTTTCTATGCTCATTACTCAGCCAGTATACATTTTCTACCAAAATTGTTTGGCAAACGACATTTATTTGTACTCTTGAACATTCAGTGTAAGTATCGCTTGAATCTGTGAGAATTCATTTTTTTTTTTTTTACCAGAACTCAAGTTTATCTTTAATTTCTATTATTAGTCTGTACGGATGTAAGTCAACACAATTATCTAAAATACAAGGGCAAGGAGCTCCCATAATTTTTCCCATACCTATGTGATGGTGCAAAAGTCACATTACAGCTTTTGTACAGATTCTCTTTTTATCAATTGACAGATAGATCAATGCTGTCGTTGCCTGGAGGTCAGCTCCATAGATTCCAAGTGCAAAATAGAAACAACAATAGAAACTGCTTCCTGGATTTTACAATAATTAATCTAATGAGAAGTGATGTAGGAAAATATACATTTGTTTACAAGGATATGCAACTAATTGGGGATATCACAACAGAGTTTATATGCAGTGTATATCATAGCCTATTTTCTTTATTGGTATGAATTCGGAAATTTTTATATTTTCTATAGAAAGAGTGTAACTTTCTCTGAACACTGGGCAATCTTTGTAGTTTTTGTCATTAGCCCACCTTTGAGCAATACGGAGCTAATTGCCATCTACTTTTTAAAACTATTATCCCTGAACTGTGCAGCTGTATGATGTAGAGAAAATTTCTATGAATTGTTTTGAAGTTGTAAAAAAGTTTTTTTTCTTTTTCATTCCTGTATTCCGTTCCAAAGAATTCTTTATCTGATAAAGTGCGAAGATAATTGAAAGAACTACCTATTTGAATTATGTATAGTTTAATGAGACAAGTTTCTCTAGAAGGAAATCGAGAACACTGAACAAAAATACTAGCTTTGTCAGAATGGCTCCTATTCAATGAGTCAGGATTGTAAATACAAGTTTTTGATGTCCAAAGACACTTTGACACTGAGTTACATGTACTTCAATGTTTTTTTGAATGATACTGTTATGCTTTATTACGATGGCTTCCATTCAATGTGTCAGGATTGTATATACAGGGTTTGATGTCCAAAGACACTTGGACACTGAGTTACATTTACTTCCATGTTTTTTTAATGATACTGTTATGCTTTATTATCCTGACTTCCATTAATTGGTTCAGGATTGTATACAGGGTTAGATGTCCAAAGACACTTGGACACTGAGTTACATTTACTTACATGTTTTTTGAATGATACTGTTATGCTTTATTACGATGGCTTCCATTCAATGTGTCAGGATTGTATATACAGGGTTTGATGTCCAAAGACACTTGGACACTGAGTTACATTTACTTCCATGTTTTTGTAATGATACTGTTATGCTTTATTATCCTGACTTCCATTAATTGGTTCAGGATTGTATACAGGGTTAGATGTCCAAAGACACTTGGACACTGAGTTACATTTACTTACATGTTTTTTTATTGATACTGTTATGCTTTATTATCCTGGCTTCTATTAATTGAGTCAGGATTGTATACAGGGTTATATGTCCAAAGACACTTGGACACTGAGTTACATTTACTTACATGTTTTTTGAATGATACTGTTATGCTTTATTACGATGGCTTCCATTCAATGAGTCAGGATTGTAAATATGAGTTTTTGTTGTCCAAAGACACTTGGAGACTGACTTACATGTACTTCAATGTTTTTGAATGACTATTGTACTCTTTTATGATGTCTTGCATGCACTGAATCAGGATTATAAATACAAGTTTTATGTTGTCCAAAAAGACTTTGACACTGTTTTTGAATTATTATTATGCTCTTTCATGATGGCTCAATGAATATATCTCCCAAATCAGTTACAAAAAAGGACTACTATAAAATGGAAATCTTCTATTATTGTAAATAATGTCTTTTTGTATGTTTGTTTGTGTTGTTCTCACATATTTCCAACTAGGGAAAAACATTTGTACGACAGTAAACCAAAGTAATTAGTTTACCACAGGTTTGAAATTGGTATCCAACTCGACAAAATGAATGAAAGAAAACGATCTCATATCAGTGATTATTCATTCCATGTTTGTGTTTATTGTATTCATGCTGCTGTTTTCATTTTCCACTCCATATATAAATGGAATTACATTACACCAAGATCGAGTCACTGATATGAGTTGTTATGCTTCTTTATGTCTCATTTCATACCATGCTGACAATTTAATAAAGAAAAGCAACCTCTGCTGTGAATGCAATACGGAGCTAATTGCCATCTACCGTTTTAAACTATTATCCCGGAACTGTGCAGCTGTATGATGTAGAGAAAATTTCGATGAATTGTTTTGAAGTTGTAAACAAGTTTTTTTTCCTTTTCATTCCTGTATTCCGTTCCAAAGAATTCTTTATCTGATAAAGTGCGAAGATAAATTGAAAGAACCACCTAGTTGAATTATGTATAGTTTAATGAGACAAGTTTCTCTAGAAGGAAATCGAGAACACTGCACACAAATACTAGCTTTGTCAGAATGGCTCCTATTCAATGAGTCAGGGTTGTAAATACAAGTTTTTGATGTCCAAAGATACTTGGACACCGAGTTACATTAACTTACATGTTTTTTGAATGATACTGTTATGCTTTATTACGATGGCTTCCATTCAATGTATTAGGATTGTATACATGGTTTGATGTCCAAAGACAGTTGGACACTGAGTTACATTTACTTACATGTTTTTTTGAATGAAACTGTTATGCTTTATTACGATGAGTTCCATTCAATGTGTCAGGATTGTATACAGGGTTAGATGTCCAAAGACACTTGGACACGGAGTTATGTATATATATATATACTTACATGTTTTTTTTTAATGATACTGTTATGCTTTATTACGATGGCTTCCATTCAATGTGTCATGATTGTATACAGGGTTTGATGTCCAAATACACTTGGAGACTGAGTTTCATGTACTTCAATGTTTTTGAATGACTATTATGCTCTTTTATGATGTCTTGCATTCACTGAATCAGGATTGAAAATACAAGTTTTTGTTGTCCAAAAAGACCTTGACACTGTTTTTGAATTATTATTATGCTCTTTCATGATGGCTCAATGAATATATCTCCCAAATCAGTTACAAAAAAGGACTACTATAAAATGGAAATCTTCTATTATTGTAAATAATGTCTTTTTGTATGTTTATTTGTGTTGTTCTCACATAATTTCCAACTAGGGAACAACATTTGTACGACAGTAAACCAAAGTAATTAGTTTACCACAGGTTTGAAATTGGTATCCAACTCGACAAAATGAATGAAAGAAAACGATCTCACATCAGTGATTATTCATTTCATGTTTGTGTTTATTGTATTCATGCTGCTGTTATTCATTTTCCACTCCATATATAAATGGAATTACATTACACCATGATCGAGTCACTGATATGAGTTGTTATGCTTCTTTATGTCTCATTTCATACCATGCTGACAATTTAATAAAGAAAAGCAACCTTTGCTGTAAATTTCCTTTGCACAAACCATTTGGGAAGATGTGTGTATAAAAACGTAAGTGTTAAACAATGTACATGTACATGTATTTACAATGTTCATAAAGTTGCAGGTCATTAAATTCAGTACTATGTTTTGGATAGATCAACTCATGAATTATATCTGTCTACTTGAATGTTTGCCGTATATGCTTCATGTTTACTACATTTTTATTAAATTTCATGCTGTTCTGGCCATTTGGTCATCTACTTTTCTCAATCCTTGCAGTCAGTAAAATAGGGGCTAACCAAACCCATGTCTCATCATCTCAAAGTAAAAAATACAAATACAATTAGTGAGAAAACAAAAACTGTTGCAACATTGTTGCCAAATATATTTTCTCATCTCTGGAATATGAAGTTAGATTAATACAAATTTCTTGTTATAACCAACCTACTTTTATTATAATTCTTAACTGTAACTCTCCTGACTTCAGCATGATGTTTGAAATACCTGTTCGACTGTTTATTTTGATTCTATTAATGATGACAGTAATGGTGAAATCTGTATGACTCAAGAGTCTCATAACTAAGTCAAAGTTTCCCCAGTCACTTTTTTTAAAACCGAACTATGCAAATATATTTTACGCTTCCTGTATTACCTTCCCATTTGAATGTAAATGTATCATACTATATCGCAATGCATTTTAGCATGTAGCTACTCATACAAGTACAAAACATAATTTTTAAGGTTTCATGAATTTCGCTTTCCTAAATAAAATCATTGTACATGATTGCATATTATGATTAAGAGTAGGGAAGATGTTTAATGATGCCAAATGCCAAAAAATGTCAGATTATGTTCACTTTTTGCACCGAATTGCAAGTCCTGTTGAATTAAATACAGCATAACTGAGTACAAAATTGTCTCCTAGTGTTTTTTGATAAAAATTTCTTTGTAAAAAGTTGGTAGATGGACTGGTTGATTTGAGAGTTTTGCTGTGTGACTGTGTCTGTGTGTGTGAGTGACACTTTTTAAAAGCAGAAGGTGGAACATCCATATTCTTGTATGGGATACTTGTTAGAAACTGATAACAAGGTAATTTTCATGGCCCCACTGTGTCCTTGTTATAACAAGTTTCCACTGTAGTCTGTTTGGCAAATATAAATTTCTTTGCGACACTGTGGGGCAAGTTGGCAGTAACAGCCCGTATGTTGGGAAAAACACCAAGTTTGCCTTTTGAGGAAGAGTCAAACCTGTTTCAATGTCTCTTTGATTAAAAGCAGAACAATCACAAAGGGAGAGCGAGAGAGAGAGAGAGGAAAAAATATATGTAATTTCAAACATTTTACTCAAAGGGCATCTAATTGACAGCATGGTCAAGTCTGTGAGGTCATGGATTCATTTCCACTACTTGATTTAGTAATGAGATGTTACAAATTACCATATCTATCTAAATTATTTTAAGGGTAATGTGTCATTGCAGGTTTATGCACCAATAAAACTAAAACAATTGTAATTGAAGTCATGACATCACAGCTACATGACATTTCTTTTTTAAGTCCTCTTGTTCCTATCTACTCTACTATGATACCCACTTCACATACAAAGATTGTTCTTACGAGTCCTTACAGATCGCACTAGTTCACAGATTTTTCACAAATCCTTATGATTTGGCCACTTTTACGACCGATTTAAGAGTTGTTACGAGTTATTACGAGCTATTTATGATTTATTACGGATTATTACGCTGTATTTACGGCAAAATTCCACGACTTTGTTACGAGTTGTCACGGATTACTACGAGCAACTTACGGGCATCTTACGACCCGTTTACGTGTTGTTACAAATAGTTACGAGTTAGTTACAATTATTTATGAGTCTTTACGATTTTGCAGCTTCTATACCTTTCCCCAAATCATAAACAATACATAAGAATACGGAGTGTAAACGTATTTATCTGTAAAGTACTCGTAACTACACATAAAATGCCTGTAATAACCCGTAACAATTTGTTAAGCCATCGTTACACGACCCAAAGGAAATCGTAAACAACACATAAGCACGTGTTATAATCTGTAAATAATCCGTAAACAAATCGTTAACTAACCGTAACAAATCGTTACACAAATTTTACGAGTCATTTACGGATACCAGCGAGTTATTTACGGATGCTTACGATTGACTACGAGTTGGCGATTCGTAAGGACTCGTAAGAAAAATCCATGTATGGGAAGGGGGTATTAGTCGGCTCATAAGAAAGCAATAAAAAGAGACTCGACTTAACATTGAATACAGTAACAATAAATACACACAGACATACAAAAATCAAAGCTAACAATAAAATAAAAATAATGTTGGATTTACTTTATTGCACTTGTTAAAAAGCAATCCTGCTTTTATACACAGAGATATTTACTAATGGAAAGGCGTGAACCATTGTGAGGAAGAACCCCCCCCCCCCCCCCCCCACCAAACAGACATCGTAGAAAAACAGACATTTGGAAAGACAAATAATAAATGAGATGCTTGAAAGAGATGAACGGAAATACAAGGCCTACCTGATTAACAATAACAATGGTTTCTCTTAAAGCTTTTTTTGGTCACAACGTAAATGTAACTGACCAAAGTGCTAACGGTATTTTTACCCTCATCTTTTTACGGGTATGTACATGCTTAACACTAACTTAGAGGGAAAGTCTACCCCAGTATTAAGTTGGTTTTAATAGAAGCAGAAAAATGAGAGAAACAGGTCAGTGAAAGCATGATCCAAAACTGATTAAAAATTAGAAAGTTATGAATTGTTGAAGGTGTGAGCAATCAAATAAAAATTGGCAACTCTGTGACAAATCTTTCGAGCTCCCCTCCCATTTGCTCAGTACTGAAACACTTTAAAAATTTCTAGTTTCCATCATGAAAATTTTCAATCAGTCATTAACCCTAAATAAAATTATCTCACATGAGTTTGTATACATCCCCTGGATGAGAAAATTCATTCTGTCACCAATATCTAAGGAAATGAAGTTTATGAAATTTTCTGTACAGAGAAAATTGGAGAGGAGCTCGCAAGATACGCAACTCATAACAAATTCAAAATTCATAACTTTCCTATTTTAATTGGATTTTTCTCAAACTTCCACTAATTTGCTTCTCTCATTGTTCTGCTTTTATCACAACCAAATTAATATCAGGGTGGACTTCCCGTTTTAAACTAAAAGGGATGAGGGGGGCAGATTCCACCCCCTCCCCCTTGCCATGATACGATTAAAGTTTTTTTTTGCTGCAAGCTTTCATGACTTTATCGCATAGAGTCTGGCACATTTCTTAATACCAGATTTTTCATATCAGATTTACACAATTTAGACCCGAAAAGGTACTGCACCCCATATGTATTGTACACTCAGAAAGTTGATCAGCAAACAGTAAATTTAATCTTGCCTGACATGTCACCATAATGCATGAATTTCAATATCAGATTCTTCAGAATTTGCCATTCAAGGATGACCAGTTGGGAAACAAAAGCCTCAATGTCATTAACAAAAATCACACTTGTGTCAAAGAAAAAAAGAGTGCTATGCATACCAACACCAGTGCTTACCAGCACATTTTGCAACTGTTCACTTTTGACCCCGCCAAAGTTTTTTATATTCACTGCTCACTCCACGACTGCAAAATCATACAAATATGTTAACATTTTAAAGAGGAATAAACATGCTTTCTAAGGATGATAATCAAAACCATGATTATGCCACCTCAAAAGAGCTAATATCGATCCAACTTAAGTTTCCAAACACTTTTTAAGGGGCTTATATTCTACACTGATAAAAGGAGGCCAATCACAACAGTTGTCTCTACATGTAAGGGTATCCCATGGGAGGTTAATTTCCTCTTCATCATGATTTGCTATTTTTCATTGCATCTTGGATGAAACTAAAGGCATCTCTACTTGCTCCTGCTTTCTGCTTCTCATCATCATTGTCCACAACAAATCCAAACCCTGTGGTTGGCTTCTTGGCAAGATTGATCGGTGTCGAGGTCATCCCACTCAGGGTGATCGACGATAGCTGAGGGTACATCTGGGAAATATGCTGTGCTGTCATGGCCGGCTGATGTAAGGTCATGTTAGGATGAGGTTGTTGTGAAGGCATATCAACCTGTGGCACTGCTGTACTGAGCTGTGAGAGAACTTGGTTTGATGAAGCCTTAGGGTCAGAAGATGCTTCCTTGGGGTCAGTGTTCCAGAGGTCAGTGTTCCAGAGGTCAGTGAACCCTGCCTCTCTGGACATTATAGGATCCACCCTACTGTGTTGAGACGCCTCTGGATCAACAGGTTTGTGATGTACTGGTGTTGCTGCAGAGTTTACATTACTTAAGCTATAAGCAGCAGGTGAACTCATTACCTGTGTGAGCTCTCCTTGTGCCTTATAATTTGTTGCCGAACTTGGCTTAGTGTCAGAAAGGAGTAAGTTTGTTTCTGTCGACTCTGGCTTTGGCATGAACTGGGTGTCTATTAGCAAATCAGCAACTGAATGTCGTTCTTCAACTTCCTTGTGCCTACTGGCAGAACTCAGAGGCATCCCTGTTGAGGTCTTCCCTCCAAGAGCTACTGGCGATCTAGTCGCTACAGTCATACCACTGAACAAAGATCCTCCAGATGCTGTTGGTGTTCTGTCTGAGGAAGAAAAGGCATCTCTTGGCGGAATGGTTTTCACTGGAGTTGTGTTAGCCGAGGATGCTAGTATTTCAGCCTCAGCAGCCTCTAATACTGACTGGGACATGAGCTGGCTCTCTGGCATCAGTGGCTGATCTAGACTGGTGTCTGCTTCAAGCCTCTCCAACTGACGTAAAATCTGTAGAAAAAAAGGAAAGAATTGAGACCAGACTAATGCAAGAAAAAAATACCCCATGAGCATTTCATTTTATGAAATTTAAACTTCAATAGGTAACAAGCAAAAGGCTTTATGATTATGAAGTGAATATTAATGCACATGCACTCGTTCTGATATGATAAACAGACATCTCTATGGTTATTTGAACCATCTTTATTTCTACCCTGATAAGGTAAAATTATATTCCGTGAAAAATATATAAACAGGAGAACAATTAAATGCTGCTTATAAGTATCAGCTTGCATGGTGATGTAGATATACAGTAGGCTTACAGAGAACGATTGTAACTCATTTATTGAAAACTATTCAAACAGAACAGATGATAATTTTTGTGTGTGCAAAACCTCCCCCCCCCCCCCCCCCCCTGAAAGGGCAACAACTTATTTAAGCAATTGCAATCAGACAATTACAGTATAAAAGGTAATAGCAGGTGAATGAAATACTACATCACTCACTACACACACTTGGAAAGGAAGCATTTATAACTTTGAATGCATTTACTTGATAAAAGACTATAGTACGTCAAGTTATCAAGAAAATGATGACGCCAATGTTATGCTGAGAGACTGTAATTTACGCTTAGAATATTTGCTTTATACTTCTCTCATACACTTTAATAGGGGGATCTAGTAGATTAATGGGCATGAATAATATAAACCTCACAATAACGTCAGTTATTTCTTGATGTCAGGTTTCCTTAAAATATCATTTGGAAGATAAGGGATTGATAGTAATCACCTGGAAACTATAAAATAAGATATGAAATGAGAAGACCAACTCATAATAAATATTCATAATTTGATTGATAAATTTTGATCAAAAATAATTTGTCTAGGGTTCAGTCACTAATTGTGTCTCTAAGAGAGTGGAGGGCAGTTCCTCTAAATGAAAATTATGAGATCTGATTGATACAATCTGCAAAAAACACCCACAGACCATGAATATTCATAGCCATACGTGGGAATGTG
This sequence comes from Strongylocentrotus droebachiensis, assembly GCA_035222895.1. Taxonomy (NCBI): domain Eukaryota; kingdom Metazoa; phylum Echinodermata; class Echinoidea; order Camarodonta; family Strongylocentrotidae; genus Strongylocentrotus; species Strongylocentrotus droebachiensis. The sequence continues at coordinate 50,934 of JAVYIG010003743.1, read as the reverse complement.
CATTGATATGAATATAATATACCTTGGTAGACTTTGTCCTGATAGCTTTATCTTGGCTACCCTGCATTGATGTAAGGTGAGAACTGAGAAGACTAAGAGCCAAGTCGGACGAGATTAAATCCTCTTTCAGAATGCCTTCAATGCCAAACAAACAAAGCTGGAAAATAAAATAATACAACAGTAAAAAACTAGAATTTCAAAGCAAAATATATAGGCCCAAATGTAATAATATCAAGTTTCTTGTCCTTTTTTCTTTACTTTTTATTTTTACAAATATAAACATGAATGAGAGAATAGTGGTTAGATGACATACTGTAATACATTAATGAAACTGTATATCCAAATACCATATTGTTGTTTGGGTCTGGTTTTATTGTCAATTAACATGTACTGTAAATTGGAAATATAAAATGGTAAGGAACCCCACCTTGTTTATCAGAAAAATCCCAATAAGAATGGTTTGAGTATAATGGACAATTATGGTTTAGCTCTGATTACTCATAAAAGCAAGGTTATAGATTATCAAGGATAAACAATAGGAAATAAAAGAAGTGATAGTATCATCTTTGATTTGTTCTAGTTGTCTTACTGCTGAACTTTCCCAGATTCCTAAAACTGAACAACTCTACATGTTAGGCATAGAAGTTATTAAGACGTCTTTTTGCTTCGTGATGATTCCAATAATATATAAAAAACATTTAAGTGAGAAAGAAAGAAAATAAATTTGCAATACAATGAAGAACATCTTCACAAAATTGTTCGAATAATTGTTCTATTATACGCGAGAATGCTCTTAAAAATAAGCAACAAACAAAGAAACAGATTAATTGTGCGATACTTACTAACTGCGTGTTGTGGGATGATGTTAGGTATGATATCAGTAGTTCTATCATCTTCTCACAATTTAATAATGAACTCCTAGAAAACAAAAACATAACATTAAATCAATGAGATGTTTCACAATATTTTTATAACCACTGTTATCTTGGAATGAATAATTTAGCAACCATTGGCCCCCAAGTCAGCGTTAATTACAAAGTGCTTATTTTGTCATAGTGGAGCAAAAACAATCAAATGTTTTTAAATTTTAAGTGCCGATACACATAAATAGGATAAATATTTGTTTAATATGGAAGGGAAAAAAAAGTCATTTACATTTGTCAATTCAGAAAATACTTGAACAGCCATGAGTCTGGCATGTCATGGTTGCAAGATTCCCAACTGTTAGCAGCCTGAAGCTAAACAATGTTCAGAGACTCATGAAATATTGTTGTACAAAATTAACAAATTAATCCAATACAAAAAACATAAACAAACATTTAAGAGAGATGATGATAGAGGTGTTCATAATCAGTTATTTGCAGGATATAGGAATTTGAGGGCTTGAGAGGTAAACATTTTCAGTAAAGATTCTAATATTTGCTCAAATAAAGGATGTGCAATATTCAGAATCTTACTCCTCAACATCGTTCATCCAAGACTTCCGCAAATATGAAAAGAGACAATTTGAAGGCACTAGTTATTCACAGCTCTCCCTTCTTCCTGTGGTTGTACTCACAGTGTAAAATATATGAGTAGGGGTAAGCTAGCTAGGAGATACCACATAAGATTCCTTCAAACATCTTTCACGATTTGTTATCATTCTTTATTTCTTGACAAGTGATTGAGAATACAATTGATATATTCATTGATTACCAGTTCTAAGAATAATCATAAAGTAAGCCATTTTAAGTAACACTTAGTAATATTAACCAAAACTAATTTCATTTGTTTTTTTTCTACAGTGTTTCTCTGTTAGTTTTTTCTCTTGTTACGTAACACAAATCACTTAGCCTCTAAAATATGTCCATGACTATTTACATGTAAGTTGATCTTCTTTGAATTTTGTTCTTTCTCTATGGTCCAACAATCCTCTCTTCCAGTCATCTCGACCTATATCCTCTTTCATTCCCTTCTGTCTGTTTCTCTCTCTCTCTGATATGTTGTAAATGTAAGTACATGTAATTCCTGTATATTTCTTACTGTGGGGTCACATATTCCAAATCTCCTAAAGATCTTTAATCTTGATATTTTTACCTTTAAACTAAAGATGCCTCTAAACTACATTTGTAGCCTAAGTGGAGGGTTGTATCTGCTGATTATTAAATGTGTTATCGACATGAAACCACAACTTAATATTCACAAACCAATTTCCAAGTCAATATATATATATATGCACTTCATTGATACATTTCATCTCTGGTTTGCAAACTGTGTTATGTAGTATGATTATATTTTGTGGTTGTTTATGGATACTTTTCTTTGATATCAATTTCAAACCTCTTACCATGCAGTTAACTTTCCTTTTTTTTTTTTTAATTAGCTTAAGGCCTTTGTTTAGAGTGTGTATGTGTGTGCACCAGGCGCGGATCCAGGATTTCTTGAGCGCCAGGGGGGGGGGGGGGGCATCTCCTTTTTTTTAGACAACTTCGATTGACTCAAATTTTATGGGCGTCTAAAAACTCGTTCCCAACCAAAATTGTGTGTGTTGTTTTTGTTTATTGTTTATTGTTTCGATTACTTCTTACTGACAACATTCAATTTTGGTGCATGGAGTAGATGTGGCGAAATCGGCCCGACTTTGAGGTCTGTTATCATAATGTATAGCAATTGTAGAAATGTAAATGTTTATACTGCAGTTTCCATACGTTCAACAGCCCCATCACGTTGACATCAAAGCATGTTATCTGTGAGGAACGAATGGGGGAAAATAGTTGAATGTTATAGGAAGTATAGGAAGATAGATACTGTCAGCGCGAGTCTTGACCATGATATAATTATTTATGAGTTTTGTTTTACTATACATAACTTGTTACAAATCAAGAAGGGGCTACGTTAAAAGATAACACTTTTCGAAAAGAATAAACGGAAGGGGTGTTAGAGAGAGAGAGAGAGAGAGCTGGGGAATCCAGAGTAATACAAAATATCGTAACTGCTTTCTCCCAGGTATTGAGGCAAAATCTTGATAAATTATTGTTGGTTTTATCGTGTAATCAATCATTATTTTTCATTTTTCAGCATCCTAATAATACTATGCGCTAAATGCTCTTTGTTCATTTTAGATGTCAATTCAAGATGGCATTGATTCTTAAAAGAATTTTTGAATACTAGAATGTATTTTAAAATTTGTTCCCTTCTTGATTCCTTCGACGCATAGATAGTGGTAATAATTTGAAACTACTTATGTATAAATACTAGGTATTCGCTATCATGATGCGTCTTTTATAATCATGAGTAAACAGATCCATGAGCACAAGTCTTGAAAGAGTGCAGTTTTGAATAGAGTGTGGCCAGACATTAACCTCATGCGACAAAAATCATTCTGGTCTTTATTTCGTAAAAGTTTCGGGATTACGTTTTTCGTAACACTTGGGTATATTGGTTAATAGGTTTATTGTTACAATTGTGCATATCTGGCAAATATTTCACTAAAAGAGGTTCTGAGAGTTTCTGTCTTTGGTATTCCTTCAATAAAAGGAATATATCGTTGCCCCATGTATGCCATATTCGGGTTGTGCTTTACACTGAGGTTACAACTGACATGGTGCACCGCAAGATTTCACTCGTGAAAGCTATCAACCTAGTTTGTACATAAAAACCTAAAAACATTGTCTCATTGTATTTCATGGCAATTGCCATAAGTAACCCCCAATCTGATTATTGGTTCGTAATTAATTATTACTCCAGTACGTGAACTTCGTGAAGAAAGTTCTGTTCTGCCAATACATCAAGTCTGATCATCCCTATGACCAGACGATCATGGGGAGATCGATCATTTGCCTCAGCAGCTCCCCGATTGTGGAACAGTATCCCCAACACACTTAAGGACTGTAGATCAGTAGATCATTTCAAGGCCAGTCTGAAAACTTACCTAATAACCAACTTTAACTAATATCATCTGTTTTACCATGTATAATGTATCAAAGTATAGTTTATATGTAGCTCATTGTAAGCGCCTTGACCACCCTCTGGGTGAATATGCTGCGCATTATAATATAATGTCTATATTAATTAAGTCAGTACATAATGCACTGTTCATTGTTAGTACATTTCCATTCTTTATCATGGAAAATGCATATCATTGCTTTAATGATTGAAAATTCTGGAAGATGTATTCATTTCAATAATCAGCTATTAATAGCGTATTGTATTCGTGTTCGACAATCATGCATCTTTGGACTTTGCCTATGCAAATAATTGTTTTGTACCTCTTCTATTGTTATCATAACATGACAAGTCAATCATTATTTTTCATTTTTCAGCATCCTAATAATACTATGCGCTAAATGCTCTTTGTTCACTTTAGATGTCAATTCAAGATGGCATTGATTCTTAAAAGAATTTTTGAATACTAGAATGTATTTAAAAATTTGTTCCCTTCTTGATTCCTTCGACGCATAGATAGTGGTAATAATTTGAAACTACTTATGTATAAATACTAGGTATTCGCTATCATGATGCGTCTGTGTTTTATAATCATGAGTAAACAGATCCATGAGCACAAGTCTTGAAAGAGTGCAGTTTTGAATAGAGTGTGGCCAGACATTAACCTCATGCGACAAAAATCATTCTGGTCTTTATTTCGTAAAAGTTTTGGGATTACGTTTTTCGTAACACTTGGGTATATTGGTTAATAGGTTTATTGTTACAATTGTGCATATCTGGCAAATATTTCACTAAAAGAGGTTCTGAGAGTTTCTGTCTTTGGTATTCCTTCAATAAAAGGAATATATCGTTGCCCCATGTATGCCATATTCGGGTTGTGCTTTACACTGAGGTTACAACTGACATGGTGCACCGCAAGATTTCACTCGTGAAAGCTATCAACCTAGTTTGTACATAAAAACCTAAAAACATTGTCTCATTGTATTTCATGGCAATTGCCATAAGTAACCCCCAATCTGATTATTGGTTCGTAATTAATTATTACTCCAGTACGTGAAGAAAGTTCTGTTCTGCCAATACATCAAGTCTGATCATCCCTATGACCAGACGATCATGGGGAGATCGATCATTTGCCTCAGCAGCTCCCCGATTGTGGAACAGTATCCCCAGTGGCGGATCCAAGGGGGGGCCGAAACGGCCGCGGCCCCCCCTATTGGCGGCGCCAAAAAAAAAAGAGGAAGGAAAAAAAGGAGGAAAAGAAGAAGAAAAAAATGAGAAGAGAAGAGAAAAGTAAAGAAAAGAAAAGAAAGAGAGAGAGACAGAGAAAGAGAAAAAGGAAAGAAGAGAGCTAGAAGCCGGGTGAGAAAGGAAGAAAGACAAGGAAATGACACTTAGTGACAGTAACGACGAAAACGGGGGGGGGGGGGGGGGGGGGGGGGGGGGTATGTGCGTGTAAAATGCGCGCGTATGGAGGGGGGGGGGGGGGGCTAATTTTTAGGTTGTGCAAAACTGAGTCGGAATTCAGCTTATTTTCAAAAATTATAAGCATGCTTGTTTATTTTTAAGCCGTAGTGCCTAAAAAGGTTAGTAAAAAATACTTCTGAAAAGGCCGCGCCCGGCCCCTCCAAAGAGCGGCAGTATGGTGATCACAACTTTTTGGGTTATTCCAGAAGTCTTGGGAGCCTTTATTGAAGAGGGGGCCGGCCATATACGTCAATGGCAGTGATGGTAACGATAGATGAGGGAATAAGGAGGAAGGGGTGCACATAATTGAGAACTGCAAGCGTATTGGGGATGACCATCTTATCATTTTAGGTTGTGCAATCTGGATCAGAATCCAGCATAATATATTTATTAAAAAAGGGTTCTTGTAAAAGTACTCATGATATATCTTTTGAATTCATTGGATAACAAATTTCAAAGTTAAAGGTAATACAAAGTTTTGGTATTGGATCATGAATTTGGTTCAAATGAACATATTGGAAGCATATATGCGATCCTACAATGATTCAGTGATCGTTGTCGTGGTTAAAATCTAAGTCTAAAGTTATGAAATTGTAAATAATAAACGCTTTATGTTGTATAGCTCCCTCTCAAGGTCAAGATATTAATTAAGCTTTAATACAATGTTTCTTGGCTAAAATCGACCAATTAGCTATTCCCGTTTGGAAATTACATATACATATACAACTACATATATACAACTACATATTCTGACGTTTTCATGGTCGCAGCTACCATTATACGGCCGTAGGCGCAATTCGAAATTTATCAAAATTTACCGGGAGCATCGGTAAATTTTTATTTTCAATTTTTTCTCAAAAGCAGAAGTGTTTTAGGGGCTAAATTTTCTAGTGCTTATTCTACATCCACAGGGGCATCCAAACATATTAAAATTGTAAAGAATCACTATCCACCCAATTTTCAAAATTTCCCAAAACTTTGTATTTCCGGTACCTTTAAAGTGACGGTGACGTGGCGTGAGCATGCCCCCTTTCCAGAGCCTGTGCCCGCTGGTAGTTACCGGTACGGTGCTTCTAATATGATCTTGTTGGTATTGGGATCTTGAATTAATTAAATAACGGTCTGTGCGATTTTCAAATTTCCGCCCCCCCCACCCCCACCCCCCCTCCCACCCCCCCCCCCCCCCCCCCATCCCACCCATCCCCCCCCCCCCCCCCCATCCCCCCTATTGGAAAATCCTTGATACGCGCCTGGATAAATTGTTTCCTGTGCTATAATAATTAATGTCAACTACCATTACATTGAAAACAAATTTTAAGCATCATAAACAAGTTCGTATTTGGAAAATCTACCCTCTAAAAACCCTTAAATGGCCTACGCACACGGTAAAAGAATGTACATGTACTATATAGGGTACTTTCCTGAGAGATAATAGCAGCAGCCCTATACGATTCCGAACGTGGGGGGGGGGGGGGGCTCTCGCTGGTATTAAATCTTGGATCTATTGCGTGTGATGTACATGTATGTATGCCTAGGCCTACAGTGTGGATTTTTTTTGGTTAATACAACAATATTTGTATAAAAGAGAACGCTCCATCTGTTGGTTATTGAATTTTTAGTACAATTAAATTGCCACCTTACTGTCTGTTTACGATAGCACTGAACAATAGGGTACACCACTTTCCCACGCCACAGAAGTGTCAAGTTTGTGAATACTGATGCATATTTTTCCATTATAAAGTTTCTATCTAACCTACTCTAAGAGAGTATATTAATGCTGATTAAAACAATTGAAATACAAATCCTTGAAATTATCTTTTTACTACGTCCGCAGTTTCATAAATATAAGATGGTTCTGAATTTTGCAGGAATTTAAGGTTGAAAGATTATTTTAAAAGTAAGTATGGAAATCGAAGACAAAAAAGAAATCCAAAGCCAGGGAAAAAAATTGATTTCCTAGATACTTTTAGTTGCTGTCATCCCTTTTCGGAATTGATTGCGAATGTGGAAAAATGTCTCCGCCGGGAATCGAACAAGGGTCACTGGCTATTAGAACGCCAATGTCTTGACCACTGGACCAAGGAAACGGGCCAGAATATAATATAACAGGAATAAATACATTTACATTCATATTTCTAAATTATAATTGCGACATATAATTACGGCAACACTTGTACAGTAAAATGAACTCTTAACGATTGAAGAAATCAAATTTACACTTTATCAGCACAATCATATGAATATCAAAGGAGATATGATCGACATGATTGATATTACATAACATAATATGATCATGATCTAAATATGATATCTTTATGTTATTGCATTCATGTGATATCACCTGACTTAACATTGCACGAAATGATAACAAAATATTTATTATAAGATATGATATCATGTGATGCAAGAATATAATGTTTTTTATGAAAGTATTATAGTGACAAGGTATGATTATGATAAAAAAACAATATGTTATTACTATGAGAATATAAACTGTCGCTCATAATGTGGAATATTTTTTTTTTACCCCAATTTATGGAATTATTTTGACAATGATTTATTCCTAATAGATCTAGATAATAGTATATATTCTCAGATATTATTGAATAATGATTTGCCAGTGTTTGTTTTGCGTGACTGCTAAAGCATGTGTATGCTAATATGCTTATCAACTAGGGGACCTACGCCATTAAGTCATAAATGACAGTAATGAGGATTAATGCCCCACAAAAGGGCACTAATATGGCACATCGACACGGTTTTGATCCTGGGGCCTCACAGTTACGAGGCCATTGCTTTGCCACTGAACCATGACTGTACGCAGCGGGGGCTATAGGGTAGGGGGCAGTTCCCACAAATAAAATAAAAAAATAAGAAAATGCAATAAATTATCAATAATTCTTTGCATTTCACCCCGGTCCCCAACATGAAAAAAATCCTCTGTACGGCCATACATTATGGCTCAAGGCATGGGCACACCCCCTCACTAGAAAAAAGTATGTGTAAGATATAAAATGCCTAAAACCCTGAGCTTCATGGGGCTCAGTCCCCTGGACCCCGGGCTAATTAGTGATAAGGTATAAATAAGGTATCAAAATATGCTCATCTGACCGTAATTAAATTCCTAAACTGAACTCCTGAGCTTCCGAGGGGTCTGCCCTTTGACCCCCCGCTGGGGCTTTTCCCCCTGGACCCCCAAGCCAATTTACGCTTCACTCGCTTCTCTCGCTACGCTCTACCTGATCTTAAATACTTTAGCCCCTCCCCCACCAACTTTGAAAAACGTTCTGCGGGGCCTGCATGTCACATTGGTGGTGATGCGGATTTGTTAAAAATATTGATATTGTATTCATATGAATACGGAGTAAAATGAGCACGTTGTCATTTGTAAGCGAACGAGAGTGATAAAGTAATACAAACATGTAAAGATATAAAGAAAGTGTTTAATATATTATGACAGTCATGAAACACATATAGAGCACCACAAGTTAATTGTTCTGGATTTCCAAATAAAAGGAAGTTCACATTGCAATATTGGTTGTAGCGAACAACTCGGCACGATCGTATTTTTAAGCGAACCGTTAGTGATGAAGTCATTCATGAATGTAAATATGTTAAGATATAAAGAAAGTGTTAAATATATTTTGACAGTCATGAAACACATAAAGAGCACCACAAGTTAATTGTTCTGGATCTTCCAAATAAATGGAAGTTTTCATTGCAATCATAGTTATAGCAAATAACTCAGCACGACGAGCACGTTGGCATTTTATAAGCGAACAATAGTGATGAAGTAATTCATGAATATAAATATGTAAAGATATAAAGAAAGTGTTAAATATATTTTGACAGTCATGAAACACAGATATTACACCACAAGCGTTTAATTGTTCTGGATTTCCAAAAAATGGAAGCTCTCATGTAATCATGGTTGTAGCTAGAGCTGTTTCTTTATTTACTCCACAGGCATTCAAATTTCATTTCTTGCAGTTAATGCGGGGTACAGCCTCTCTTTCCCCGCAAATTTAAAAATTACAACCTGACTGAATATGCATTTTTTTATGTCTAATCTCACGTATTTTGGGGATAAATAACACTTTCACAACATACATAATATTATGCTTAATTTTTCGCTCGCTCGCGAAATTGTGTACCCAGAAAATTAATATTTTAGCAAGTGGATTCAGCCCCCCCCCCCCCCCCCCCCCCGCCCTGATGAAAATGTAAACAAAATTGCTCGCACATAACTTAAACTTGGGGAATGTTGATATCGGACAAGAGAAAAAAAAGAAAACAATTTGTACCCGCTTGTATGTACCGGTACGGTGCTTTTAATATAACCTTGTCAGTATTGGTAAGTCGAGTTGAAATAACGGTCTGCGCGATTTTCAAATATCCGGCCCCCCCTATTGGAAAATCCTGGATCCGCGCCTGTATCCCCAACACACTTAAGGACTGTAGATCAGTAGATCATTTCAAGGCCAGTCTGAAAACTTACCTAATAACCAACTTTAACTAATATCATCTGTTTTACCATGTATAATGTATCAAAGTATAGTTTATATGTAGCTCATTGTAAGCGCCTTGACCACCCTCTGGGTGAATATGCTGCGCATTATAATATAATGTCTATATTAATTAAGTCAGTACATAATGCACTGTTCATTGTTAGTACATTTCCATTCTTTATCATGGAAAATGCATATCATTGCTTTAATGATTGAAAATTCTGGAAGATGTATTCATTTCAATAATCAGCTATTAATAGCGTATTGTATTCGTGTTCGACAATCATGCATCTTTGGACTTTGCCTATGCAAATAATTGTTTTGTACCTCTTCTATTGTTATCATAACGTGACAAGTCAATCATTATTTTTCATTTTTCAGCATCCTAATAATACTATGCGCTAAATGCTCTTTGTTCATTTTAGATGTCAATTCAAGATGGCATTGATTCTTAAAAGAATTTTTGAATACTAGAATGTATTTTAAAATTCGTTCCCTTCTTGATTCCTTCGACGCATAGATAGTGGTAATAATTTGAAACTACTTATGTATAAATACTAGGTATTCGCTATCATGATGCGTCTGTGTTTTATAATCATGAGTAAACAGATCCATGAGCACAAGTCTTGAAAGAGTGCGACAAAAATCATTCTGGTCTTTATTTCGTAAAAGTTTCGGGATTACGTTTTTCGTAACACTTGGGTATATTGGTTAATAGGTTTATTGTTACAATTGTGCATATCTGGCAAATATTTCACTAAAAGAGGTTCTGAGAGTTTCTGTCTTTGGTATTCCTTCAATAAAAGGAATATATCGTTGCCCCATGTATGCCATATTCGGGTTGTGCTTTACACTCGGAGGTTACAACTGACATGGTGCACCGCAAGATTTCACTCGTGAAAGCTATCAACCTAGTTTGTACATAAAAACCTAAAAACATTGTCTCATTGTATTTCATGGCAATTGCCATAAGTAACCCCCAATCTGATTATTGGTTCGTAATTAATTATTACTCCAGTACGTGAAGAAAGTTCTGTTCTGCCAATACATCAAGTCTGATCATCCCTATGACCAGACGATCATGGGGAGATCGATCATTTGCCTCAGCAGCTCCCCGATTGTGGAACAGTATCCCCAACACACTTAAGGACTGTAGATCAGTAGATCATTTCAAGGCCAGTCTGAAAACTTACCTAATAACCAACTTTAACTAATATCATCTGTTTTACCATGTATAATGTATCAAAGTATAGTTTATATGTAGCTCATTGTAAGCGCCTTGACCACCCTCTGGGTGAATATGCTGCGCATTATAATATAATGTCTATATTAATTAAGTCAGTACATAATGCACTGTTCATTGTTAGTACATTTCCATTCTTTATCATTGAAAATGCATATCATTGCTTTAATGATTGAAAATTCTGGAAGATGTATTCATTTCAATAATCAGCTATTAATAGCGTATTGTATTCGTGTTCGACAATCATGCATCTTTGGACTTTGCCTATGCAAATAATTGTTTTGTACCTCTTCTATTGTTATCATAACGTGACAAGTCACTAGTCACTGAGCTGAGTAGTTTAACGGAATGATTGAATCATCATACATAACAAAAACTGTATATATAGTTAAATCTTAGCAGTACTGTGTCAGACAAAATATAAACTCAAGAACACGTCTTAGTGATATTTCCACGGGCTGTTATCGTGAAAAGGTATATAATAGAAGCTACTTATTTCTTCTCATTGACATAGTGGAACGGATGAATGTTTTGGAAACAATAATATTGTAGGCCTACGTTACATTCACACACATGATTTCTTTGACATGGATCTCATTGATTGAAGGAATTTCATGAATGGCAAACCAATATCAGTAAGTAAAACACATCATAGTAGGATTTGAAACAGGAATCAAATACAACAAGTGTAAATGGGCCTAAAGTTGACGTGGAATTCCCAGAGTACTGAATTTTGGAACCATTCCAGCTTTCGTTGATTGGTTGATATATATTCTCTGTTGGAAGGTGCAAGCGCCGGTAGGTAGGCATATACCGGTACTGTCCTCTAACAAGTAAACAGCTGTGTGTGTGGTTTTCATTGGAGCTGCATATAACTTCATGTTTTACAAGAAGAATCTTTAAGCAACAAATGATCTGAAGACAAAGAGTAAGGTAGGTGTATAATTTGTTTTTCTTGACCATCTCAGCTGCATGAGCGAATGATACTACCTACTCACAAAGAAGTATATCAAACTAAAGTCAGAGTATATCTGCTCTAAACTTAAAGTACCTACTGGGCTATTGGTGATCCATTCTTTTCTTCAAGCTTTATATACTGTTTGATCTCAAAAACATATGGAGGTGTCGTGGTATGGTCGTTAATTCCCTTGAATCTCAATCCAAGGGTTAAGGGTTTGAATCCCACCCTGGCACTAACATCTTTTGGCAAGAGACTAAACCACATGTGCCACTCTTCACTTAGATGTAAATGGGTATCTGGCAATTGCTGGCATAACATTAATTGCAGCAGGGAGAACAGCACTGATGCTGATGAGGCTAGCTTCCCTGGGTAAAGAAAATTATTATACTATCGCCAGCATATGGTAATAATAATAATAATAATAATGGGTTATTGCATGTCAGTCAGATTTAACCCTCGTGGCGCTCCCGTTTGGGTAATGATAGGGTTTTAGGTTATAGTTTGGGTTGGTAAGAATAGAGCCAAGGGATAGGAATACAGTGTTGGGTCCTGTGTGGAAAATTTATAAATTAGCAAGCACTAGTGACCATAGAGAAACTATCACCACAATTATGTTGTACAATCCGCCTACTTTAATTTTTCTTATAACACATCCAGGCAAGGGATATGACACTTTGTGCATCTGAAGCTACTCTAATGGCCATTTCTACACCACATCTGAATCCTATATGGAGAGATATGTTCTGCAGGTTATCGTTTTTTCATGAAATTGAAATTGTGCCTGATGATAAAGGAAGAGGATTAGTCAGAATCTTCAGTTGACGGATCCATCAGAATAAAAAGTTGGAACACAATACAGTACATTGCGGCTACAGTTACTGCAGAATTTATGCCTGTTTATGTGACAGAACCAGAGGATGTATGAATGCTAGCTCAAGAATAGATCGTTTACACTTTGAACAACTGGCAGGCTTTTGGACACATCGTACCATCTGAAAATTTGCTGTTGAGTTGGATGTCAAAGGTGCAACATACTGTAACTGTTTGTGAATTATGTATAATTCTGACAATCATTTTCTCCTCTTCACAGTTACTGAAGAACCTTTAAGTCTTTTGGAGGGAAATCTGAATCTAACGATAATCCAAAATGTTGAAAGTTTTGTTTCATTCCTTGACTGGTGGATTTAAAATCCCAATATTATTTGTTTCTATCATTCTCATGAATCTATATGGATGTAAATCCACAAAATTATATAAAATACAAGGGCAAGACGCTAACTTGATTTTCCCATACCCATGTGATAGTACAGAAGTAACACTACAACATTCGCATAGAGCCCCATTTTATCGCTCTACAGTTGGGCTATCGCTGGCATTGCCTGAAGATCAGGTCCATAGGTTCAAAGTGCAGAATAGAATCGAGAATGGAAACTGCTCCCTGGATCTTACAATAACTAATCTAATGAGAAGTGATGAAGGGACATACCTTTCGACTATCTACAAGGAGGGACTACTACTTGATGACTACACAACTAGAGTTGGGCTGCAGGTAGACTATCCCCCTGGTACGGCAGCATGTGTTGTGAGTGAAGAAAAGGGTGGAGACTGGGTCTCAATAGACTGTAAAGCTAATGTTGGGAGCAGTGTATCAGGAAAGATTGAATGCTATCAGGATGGTGTATGGATGCCTCCCCTAACTGATCCTATTGAAACTGCCACTTTATTAACGCAGACCATTCTCATCAGAAAATCTCAGCCAGTATTTTGTTGTTCTTCCGCTTTGATTGAATACAAAGAAAGATGTGAATGTAAGGATACTGGTCTGTATAAAGCTGATGATGATAGCAATGACCCTTGCCCTTCTTTATCAGAAATTACAACAATGCCTCCTCTTTCCACTCTCACAGAAAACAATCAAAGTAATTATTATTCCACTATGACATCCTCCATCCCGATTAATACAAAAAAATGCAACTCCAACAAATGTGTACCGGCAGTCATTCACTCGATTGCTGTACCTATCGAACTTATAGTGCTAATTTTGAGTTTGTTTTTCCACTATAAAATTAAAACAAAGATCAGAAATAATAATAACGGTGAAGAGCCTCCCATTCCTTTACAATTGAATACATCACTACTTAACGGTCATAAGATGAAAAATGGATCAAGCAAACATACAGAGTTTGTGTAAACTCTACAATACTTTGAAGAACATTCAACTTTGTATAACATCATTAAACTTAAGTGAAAATTCTTCAAAACACTTTAATGAAGACTCCAAACGAAAATATGAAGATCTCATAATGATTCTTCGCTCAATTTTGAATTGAACTGAATTGTGAAAAAATTAATAGAGTATACACACAATTTGCATCTTATTAGAATTCTGTTAATTCTAGAAAATTGTATATCACTTTAAAAATGGAATATTCTAGGGAGGAGCATAAATAACAATTTGAAAAATTTGAATAAAATTATCCATAGTTTACTGAGACTGGACAATAAGAACACTGCACAAAAGTGATAGCTTTGTCAGAATTGGTTCCATTCAATGAGTTAGGATGGTAAATACAAGTGTTTTGTTGTCCAAAAACACTTGGGCACTGACTTATATTAACTTCAATGTTTGTTAATCACTATTATGATCTTTTACGATGTCTTCCTTTCAATGTGTCAGGATTATAAACACAAATTTTTGTTGTTCAAAGACAGTGGGATACTGTGTTACATGAACTTCAATGTTTGTTAATCACGTTTATGGTCTTTTATGATGTCTTCCATTCAATGTGTCAGGATTGTAAATACAAGTTTTTGTTGTTCAAAGACACTGAGTAGGATACTGTGTTACATGAACTTCAATGTACTATTATGCTCTTTTATGATGTCTTCCATTCAATGAGGTCAGGATTGTAAATACAAGTTTTTGTTGTTCAAAGACACTGAGTAGGATACTGTGTTACATGAACTTCAATGTACTATTGTGCTCTTTTATGATGTCTTCCATTCAATGAGGTCAGGATTGTAAATACAAGTTTTTGTTGTTCAAAGACACTGAGTAGGATACTGGTGTTACATGAACTTCAATGTACTATTGTGCTCTTTTATGATGTCTTCCATTCAATGAGGTCAGGATTGTAAATACAAGTTTTTGTTGTTCAAAGACACTGAGTAGGATACTGTGTTACATGAACTTCAATGTACTATTGTGCTCTTTTATGATGTCTTCCATTCAATGAGGTCAGGATTGTAAATACAAGTTTTTGTTGTTCAAAGACACTGAGTAGGATACTGTGTTACATGAACTTCAATGTACTATTATGCTCTTTTATGATGTCTTCCATTCAATGAGGTCAGGATTGTAAATACAAGTTTTTGTTGTTCAAAGACACTGAGTAGGATACTGTGTTACATGAACTTCAATGTACTATTGTGCTCTTTTATGATGTCTTCCATTCAATGAGGTCAGGATTGTAAATACAAGTTTTTGTTGTTCAAAGACACTGAGTAGGATACTGTGTTACATGAACTTCAATGTACTATTGTGCTCTTTTATGATGTCTTCCATTCAATGAGGTCAGGATTGTAAATACAAGTTTTTGTTGTTCAAAGACACTGAGTAGGATACTGTGTTACATGAACTTCAATGTACTATTGTGCTCTTTTATGATGTCTTCCATTCAATGAGGTCAGGATTGTAAATACAAGTTTTTGTTGTTCAAAGACACTGAGTAGGATACTGTGTTACATGAACTTCAATGTACTATTGTGCTCTTTTATGATGTCTTCCATTCAATGAGGTCAGGATTGTAAATACAAGTTTTTGTTGTTCAAAGACACTGAGTAGGATACTGTGTTACATGAACTTCAATGTACTATTGTGCTCTTTTATGATGTCTTCCATTCAATGAGGTCAGGATTGTAAATACACGTTTTTGTTGTTCAAAGACACTGAGTAGAATACTGTGTTACATGAACTTCAATGTACTATTGTGCTCTTTTATGATGTCTTCCATTCAATGAGGTCAGGATTGTAAATACAAGTTTTTGTTGTTCAAAGACACTGAGTAGGATACTGTGTTACATGAACTTCAATGTACTATTGTGCTCTTTTATGATGTCTTCCATTCAATGAGGTCAAGATTGTAAATACAAGTTTTTGTTGTTCAAAGACACTGAGTAGGATACTGTGTGACATGAACTTCAATGTACTATTATGCTCTTTTATGATGTCTTCCATTCAGTGAGGTCAGGATTGTAAATACAAGTTTTTGTTGTCCAAAGACACTCGATACTGTGTTACATGAACTTCAATGTACTATTATGCTCTTTTATGATGTCTTCCATTCAATGAGGTCAGGATTGTAAATACAAGTTTTTGTTGTCCAAAGACACTCGATACTGTGTTACATGAACTTCAATGTACTATTATGCTCTTTTATGATGTGTTCTATTCAATGAGTCAGGATTGTAAATACAAGTTTTTGTTGTGCAAGGACCAGAGGAAAAAATACACGGTGGCTCGGGGCAAATTAGCCCCCGAAATGCCTAAAAGAGCCTCCGAAAGTAAAAAAAAGAGCCCCTAAAATTTGCACAGAGTTCAATGAAAAACAAATTAAAGAGTGTTATTTTCATGCAAGCAAGCTTAAAAGTAGCCTCCTAAATGGTTTTATTTTTTCCCTGGCAAGGACACTTGGATACTGTATTACATGAACTTCAATGTACTATTATGCTCTTTTATGATGTCTTCCATTGAATGAGTCATGATTGTAAATGCAAGTTGTTTTTTGTCCAAAGACACTTGGACACTGAGTTATGTGTACTTCAATGTTTTTTGAATTACTATGATACTCTTTTGTTTCGGCTGAATAAATACGAATCCAATTAGTTCCAACAAAAAGGATTGCCAGATGGAAATGTTCTATTACTGTAAATCATATCTTTTAGTTTGTTTGTTTGTGTTGTACTCACAGATTTCTAAATAGGGAAAAACACTTGTATGACAGTAAACCAAAGTGATTAATTTACCACAGGATTACAATTAGGTTGTTTTATAATCTCATTTCAAGATACAATACCTGCTTTATAAATTCATCACCAGAATATTTACCTTCTGATATAGTCAAAATGGATGGGTATCCAAACCACCGGAGAGGCTGTAAATGCCGCGCACGGTGATGCCCATGGTTACACAATTTAGGTCACGTACTAGTAATAGATTATTGCCTTATCTCTTTATAATGGATGAGGTCTAAGCAGTACATTTCCTTCTTGCATAATGATTAATGACATTGTATTAATTGACAATAACTCTGGATTATCATGTTGTTTAAAATAAGCACTGTTGAGTGTTAACCCAATAACAACGACTGGCGCTGCTCAGTGGCTGCCGGGCTCACAATCAATTGGGCAAAAAAAAATCCATTTTCGGTTTACCTTAATAAAATTTGGAGTGGACTTTAAAAGATTATTATTATTATTATTATTATTTTACTAGCACCAACAGGTTATTGATTCTATATTGTCTTGATGTTCTACCACCTGTACTATACATGTTTCCCTTTTTACACCTAATTAATATTCTTTAAAACTTTAATGTACTGGAGTAATCAGAGGCCATTTACCTCTTATATACATACATCATCCTCTGCAATAATCACAATAAAAAGTGTCCATGATGTGAATATTTATTTTTAAAATCATAAAAGTTGATGGTAGGTTAGTATAAAGGTAAACAAGATATCAAAGGCAGAGGAGAAAAGGAAAATATATAGGGCAGAGAAAACGAGTAATAGTAAAGTAACAGGTATTTAATGAACTGCTTAAATTAAGAACCTAATTCATGACTTAATCAACCCATCATCCTTTGAAGAAGAAACACTTATGTATATGTATATATGCCCATGCCCACATCTGCTGAAACAAGAAAAGATAACGAATTAGACATGATAATGATACACTCCTTCATTGTACTATACGCATTTGTAAATAGCAACCCACATACTCATCTGTGAGTTTTTTAATTCCCTTCAGCTACAGGTATATTCTATATCTGGCCATAACTTAATGTCTTGACCTTCATTGACAGTTTGTCTTAAGGGGTAAGATGAGATGAACATCAAGATGTCAATGTAGTAATTATGTAAAGACGCCGTTTAGTGGTCATCCATCTAATAATAAAGACCATTCTGTATCTGTAGTTTGACCAAATCAGACGTGTCCTTTTGTCTTTCTGTGTCTCAGTCATGTCATGAAGAGAGATCACATGGTGGGAGAGATAACAAAACAAACTATGCCCTCTAAACAATACTGTGGTTTACCAGATATATCATGGGGCTTTCTTAGCTACAAGAGATTATCCGAAGCTCATGGTTGCAGCTGTACGACACATGATCCTGCGACGATTGTTCTGTAGTCAATTTTCTACAGTCACTGAATTTGTAGCTTTAAACATGGACATATAATTCTATACAAAATTAACACCAGACTTAGCTCTAATCTAACTCTATACATGTACATTTGACCATCGCAAAAGTACTGGAGCAATAATTGTCACAAGAGAAAATGTCAAATCACCCATGGTGCTACAAGAGCATATCCAGTACAAGTGCGAAGATCATCCACACAAACAATTCTAGGACACCCACATTGATAGAAATCCACGGGCATAAGATTCTGCTAAACAAGACATAAACATGAGACACATAATAAAATATTTTTTTAAAGTTAAAGATGTCAGAAAGATGTGGATGAGGGTGGCATGTAAATGTGCATGTGGGTGTGTGTTATGTGGTTATGTGTGTTTGTGAGGGTGTGTGTAAATTTGTGAATTTGTGAAAACATGTGGTTGGGTTTAAATGTGGGGGTGAGTTTGGATGTGTGTGTGTGTCAAGTGAGACAGGGGAAATCTTAGTTGGTGTGTCTGGGTGTGTGTGTGTGTGCGTGTGCGTGCATTATATGAAGTAATTGAGGGGTAGATCATGTGCTAATACATTATTCTGTTTAGAAATCTTCTTAAAGGTAAAGACCAGTATTGGAAACGCCCCAATTTCAAAAAATGAAATGGAAGCTCTTATTACCAATCATGTGAAAGAATATGTTTTGAATAATACATGATGATAACAATTTTGCCGGGAAACCGCCTACTAATTGGTATATTTGGTAAATTAGTTTATCTATTGGTATGTGAGAGATAAAAACGCACGTACGTAATCCCATATACATC
Organism: Strongylocentrotus droebachiensis; assembly: GCA_035222895.1. NCBI lineage: Eukaryota > Metazoa > Echinodermata > Echinoidea > Camarodonta > Strongylocentrotidae > Strongylocentrotus > Strongylocentrotus droebachiensis. The sequence continues at coordinate 31,612 of JAVYIG010003743.1, read as the reverse complement.
TCTCTGTGTACAGTGCTTGTAACTTAATGAAGACTGGGCCAAATTTCTTATCATTTTGATGATTCCAGAACCTTGCAGTACATCTATGCTAGATGATCAACCTTTTCTGATCGATTTCACGTTTCTTTCACAATGCAATCGCATGACCATAACTGGTCTTTATCTTTAACGTTGCTAAAATTTTCATGAAGGTCTGACTATAATTTATTTTTTTACTGCTAGATGATTTGATCTAGACCTTTCCAATGAAATATGCTTACAGGTTGGGGTTTCCTATTTTAGATGAAAATAAGGTATACTTAATAACCCATTGGCTTGTGGCATGTAAATGTGGGTGTGGTGTGTTTTGTGTGGTTATGTGTGTTTGTGAGGGTGTGTGTACATTTGTGAGTGCGTGTAAACATGTAGTTGGGTTTAACTGTGGGGGTGAGTTTGGATGTGTGTGTGTGGGTGTGTGTCAAGTGAGAAAGGGGAAATCTTAGTTGGCGTGTGTGGGTGTGTATGTGTGTGTGAATTATATGAAGTAATTGAGAAAGGGGGAATCTTAGTTGGTGTGTGTGGATGTGTGTGTGTGCGTGTGTGTGCATTAAATGAGTAATTGAGGGGTAGATCATGTGCTAATACATTATTTAGTTTAGAAATGTCGCTAAATTCTCCATGAAGGTTTGACTATAATTTACTTTTTTACTGCTGGATGATTTGGCCTAGACCTTTTCCAATGAAATATGCTTACAGGATGGGGTTTCCTATTTTAGATGAAAATAAGGTATACTTAATAACCCATTGGCTTGTGAAGCTGGTTGGGTTCTAGCATATGGGAATGATAGAATAGCAGTGAATAGGTTTAATGCTCATTTCTTTTCTTTACTTGTTCTTTTTCTTGTATAATTGCCCCACAGTCAATATTGTATTTTATATATTGATGGGTGAAATAAATAAATCTGAATCTAAAACTTTTACATTCCAAATAATCTATCACTTTGTTTCAAATGACATCTGAATTTTCAATAACTTTTCTTGATGTATTTTTAAAATTATATAAGCCTGTCTAAATTTTAAGTATACATATATATATATATATATAGATATATTAATATTTTAACAAAAAAATGCATGTCTCTCTCTATCAAACAAGCTGTGGCAATATATCGGCTTTGTCTTGCCTAATAAGAACGTAACTAAAATATCTCTTTTTTTTATTTTGAGAAGTAGCTTTTCTCAAGTCAATATGCATTAAATTAATGCATTTTATCTCTATTCTCTAGTGTGCAAACAATGTAATGAATTCAGATTAATTTTGTGTCCTTATTGAGGAGTGCTATGTGCTTTTATACATTTTTCATTTATTCATGTTGATGTCATATTGCCATGTAATCTCATACATTTGACAAGTCTCCAATGGCCCCTTCTACGCTACATTTAAAAGCATACCAAAATATGCAAAAAGTATACCAAAATATTCAGAAGCAAATTTTTAAGTCATTTTATATATGCACTTCATCGATGCATTTCATCTCTCGTGTGCAAACTGTGTAATATATTCTGATTATAATTTTGTGGTTGTTTATGGGTACTTTGCACTTTGATATCAGTTTCCAACCACTTAGAATATAACTTTCCTTTTTGTTGAGGGGCAGAAGATTATTGAGCAACGGCCAGCTGTATTCCTAGCTAGATTCATGGTGGATTCATGTATAAGAATTAATTAATTACAATGTGTGACGAATTAATGCTTATCTTAATATTTTTAATTACTGAATTGTAAGATCCTTAGTTGTAGGACAAATACAAGGAAGTTCCTGCAATGACGTAAAATGCATCATCAAGCCACGTGACCGTATTTACCTTTTTTTCAAGGGTTGGAGCTTAGCAAGCGTGAGATCTGTGAAAAATGGAGAGTTATTATCATTTTTACTCAATATAGTGATTCTCTAGAAAATATTAAGGTGGAATATTAATAAGTAGAGGTATATTCATGTTTTGAAAGGCTAAGTTAGTTGGGTTGGAGGGGACCTTGTTTGGTTATAAATTTGGACCTAAAATGCACATTTGCAATATTGTTGTTTGCTTTAGGCCATTGTTTAGGGTGTGTGTGCGTGTGTATGTATGTGTTACTGTGTATGAGGGTGAGATGTGCAGGTATGTCAATATGTTTCATACATCATATGTTATCCTCCAGGCTTGATGGAGTGGACTTTGGACCTACATTCAAGTACTTGATCTTTGCACCATTAGGGCTGTTCACACACAACGCATAATTGTGTGTATGTATCACATAAAAAAGGTTTGTGTACAGCTAGAATGTATAAAATCAACCTAACAATAATTTTCCCTGCATTCTATGGGATAACAGAGTATGAAAAAATAAAGAATATCTTATCAACACAGGAAGAAGGCTGTGATAGTGAAATGGAATGTGATAGTTCTCAGATTCAGAACACAACAGAATTATGAGTGAAATTAACCACAAAGGAAAATATTTAAATATAAACAGAAATCTATCAAAATTTAAATTACCAGACAAAAGATCAGTAGCAAAAATATACACTGAACATGCGTCTACCTACTAGTTAAGGCATTTATTGCACCCCCCCCCTCTCTCTCTCTCTCTCTCTCTCTCTATATTTATATATATATATATACACACAAATATACTGTGAAAAGAAATGAGATAATAATGGTTGCATAGCATAAATCAAGCTCCTCATCGCTGCCCTAACTTTAATGTAAACTATCTAACCTTTATTCTATCGTTTTTTTTCTTTTTCCAAGAGATGTGTTGTAAATACACTATGTACATTACTTATCCCACATGTGAATAGGCAAATAAGGGGGATTTGAATCAGGTATCAAATTTTCCTGTACTTAATTCATTACATGTTTGTGTAATTCCTCAAAGTGTGAATGGGCCTAATGTTGACATGAACCTCCCAGGGTAGTGCATTTTGGAACCATTCCAACTTTCGTTGCAAGCTCATTATATTCTCTGTTGTGATGAGGACCTTGGAAGGCGGGAGAGCAAACAGTCCACTTGAAATAAACAGCTTTGTGTGGGGGTTTTTCCGGAACTGGATTTAACTTCATGCTTACTATCAGAATTTTTAAGCAATCTGAAAAACAATTAGAGTTAGGTAAGTGTAAACTTTATTTTACTGACCATCTCTGCTGCATGAGTAAATGATACTACCTACTCACAAAGAAGTATATCTAACTAAAGTCAGAGTATGTCTGCTCTCAACTTAAAGTACCTACTAGGCTACTGGTGATTCAATCTCTTCTCTGGGCTTAACTATTTTGATCTCAAAAACATATATGGAGGTGTCATGGTATACTCCCTTGAATCTGAATCCCAGGGTAAGGGGTTTGAATCCCAGCTTGGCACTACCTCTTTTAGCAACAGATTAAACCACATTTGCCACTCGATCTCCACCAAGATGTAAATGGGTACCTGGCAATTACTGGAATAAAAGTATGTGCAGGGCCTATAGGAATAACAACACTGATGGCTTCTCCGGGTAAACAAAATTATTACATTATTACCAGTATAAACATAACATTCAGCTTTTATAGAGCGCTTAATACATCTCGGACGTCTCTAAGCGCTTTATAGATATACTTGGATAGAATTTAGTGCTTGCCCACACACACTGTGTGCACAATCTCCACTCCCTGGGGAGCATTCCAGCCAGGCGTGACTTGACGCTCAAAAACTGTTTGACCAACAATGACGGTCGCATCCTACCGGGTACCCATTTTAACACCTGGATGGAGAGTAGCAAGTGTAGGTTAATATCTTGCCAAAGGATATTAGTACAGTGTCAGGATTCGAACCCTCGACCTTTGCATCTCCAGCATCTCCAGTCAAACGCCTTAAACCACTTGACCACGACACTCCCACCTAGGGTACACATAGGGTTTTGATGGGGTTTTAGGTTATATCTTGGGTTGGTTAGGCTAAGGAATAGGTATAAGTGTTGGGTTCAGAGTGGAAGTATAACATTAGCAAGAGCTATAGTGACATAGAGCAACTATCACCACAATTTATTTCAGACAATCCACCTAGCTACTCTATTTTTTCTTTTATCAACACATCCAGGCACCAAACATGACATTGCGTGCATCTAAAGCTACTCCAATGGCCATTTCTAGACCACATCTGAATCCTACATGGAGATATACAGTCTGCAGGATATTGCTGTTTCATCATAGTGAAATCGAGCCTGATGATTAAAAAGGGAATTAGTCAGTCCTGGTTGGCATATCAACTTTTGCTGAGTTTCTAATTGCCAAATCTGATGATTTTCACAAGCTGAGAATATCTAGTTGACGAATCCATCAGGAAAAAAAAAGAAGCTGTAACACAATACAGTGCATTACGGCTACAGTTACTAGCTGTAAGAGAACCAGCCAATGTATGAATGCTAGCTAAAGCATTGCATTAACGCTTGCATTTTGAATAATGGCTGGATTTTAGCCACACCATTTCAACCTGGAGATTTTCTATTGAGTTGGATGTTAAAGGTGGAACATTACTGGTCATGAAATCGATTTAGAATTATATAAAATTCTGACGAGCACTTTTTCCTCTTTGCAGTTACTGAAGAATTTCTACTGAGGTATTTTGGGGGAAAATCATAATCTAACCATAATTCAAAATGTTGAAAGTTTTGTTTCATTCGTGGACTGGTGGATTTAAAATCCCAATATTTTTAATTTCTATCATTCTCATGAATCTAGATGGATGTAAATCCACACAATTATCTAAAATACAAGGGCAAGACGCTTACTTGATTTTCCCATACCCATGTGATAGTACAGAAGTCACTTTACAGCATTCTTACAGAGTCCCATTTTATCGCTCTAGAGACGGGTCATCACTGTCTTTGTCACAAGATCAGGTGCAAAGATTCAAGGTTCAAAATAGAAATAACACTGACAATTGCAGTCTGGAGTTTACAATAAGTAATCTACTGAGCATTGATCAAGGGACATACATTTCGTCTGTATACAAGGATGGGGAGATACTAGTTGAACAAACACACAGGATTTGGCTACAGGTTGATTATCCTCCTGGTAAGGCATCATGTCTTGTGAGTGATGATAAGGGTGGAGACTGGGTCTCAATAGACTGTACAGCTAATGTTGGGAGTCTATCAGGGAAGATTGAATGCTATCAGGATGGTGTATGGATGCCTCCCCTAACTGATCCTACTGAAACTGGCACTTTATTGAAACAGACCATTCTCATCAGAAAATCACAGCCAGTATTTTGTTGTTCTTCTACTTTGGATGAATACAAAGAAAGATGTGAATGTAATGATACTTGTCTGTATAAAGCTGATGATGATAGCAATAACCCTTGCCCTCCTTTATCAGAAATTACAACAATGCCTCTTCTTTCCACTCTCACAGAAAACAATCAGAGTGATTACTATTCCACTGTGACATCCTCCATTCCAATTAATACAAACAAATGCAACTCAAACAAATGGGTGATCATTGAGTCCATTCTCTTGCCTATCTATGCTATAGTGCTAATCCTGAGTTTGTTTTTCCACTATAAAATTAAAACAAAGATCAGAAATAATAATAACGGTGAAGAGCCTCCCATTCCTTTACAATTGAATACATCACTACTTAACGGTCAGAAGATGAAAAATGGATCAAGCAAACATACAGAGTTCGCGTAAATTCTACAATACTTTGAAGAACATTCAACTTTGTGAATCATTACATTAAAGTGAAGAAAAAAATGCTTCAATGCACTTAATGAAGACTCCAAACGAATTTATGAAGATCTCATACTGATTTTATGCTCAATTTTGACTTGAATTGAAAAGTGAGAAAAGTAATAAAGAGTATAAACACTATTTGTATCTAATTAGAATCCTATTAGTTCTAGAAAATCGTATATCACTTTAAAATTAGAATATTCTACGTGGGAAGATAAATTACAATTTGAAAAATTGGAATAACATTATCCATAGTTTACTGAGACTGAACAATAAGAACACTGAACAAAAATACTAGCTTTGTCTGAATGGCTTCCATTCAATGAGTAAGGATTGTAAATACAAGTTTTTGTTGTAGAAAGACACTTGGATACTGTGTTACATGAACTTCAATATTTTTGAATGACTATTATGCTCGTTTATGATGTCTCAATGAGTCAGGATTGTAAATACAAGTTTGTGTTGTCCAACCACACTTGGATAATAAGTTACATATACTGCCAATGCTTTTTATACTATAATGCTCTTTTATGATGTCTTCCAATCAATGTGTCAGGATTGTAAATACAAGTTTTTGTTGTCCAAAGACAGTGGAATTCTGAGTTACATGAACTTCAATGTTTGTTAATCCCTATTATGATCTTTGATGATGTATTCCATTCAATGTGTCAGGATTGTAAATACAAGTTTTTGTTGTCCAAAGACAGTGGAATTCTGAGTTACATGAACTTCAATGTTTGTCAATCCCTATTATGATCTTTGATGATGTCTTCCATTCAATGTGTCAGGATTGTAAATACAAGTTTTTGTTGTCCAAAGACAGTGGAATTCTGAGTTACATGAACTTCAATGTTTGTTAACCCTATTATGATCTTTTATGATGTCTTCCATTCAATGTGTCAGGATTGTAAATACAAGTTTTTGTTGTCCAAAAACAGTGGAATTCCGAGTTACATGAACTTCAATGTTTGTTAATCCCTAATGAGATCTTTGATGATGTCTTCCATTCAATGTGTCAGGATTGTAAATACAAGTTTTTGTTGTCCAAAGACAGTGGAATTCTGAGTTACATGAACTTCAATGTTTGTTAACCCTATTATGATCTTTGATGATGTCTTCCATTCAATGTGTCAGGATTGTAAATACAAGTTTTTGTTGTCCAAAGACAGTGGAATTCTGAGTTACATGAACTTCAATGTTTGTTAACCCTATTATGATCTTTGATGATGTCTTCCATTCAATGTGTCAGGATTGTAAATACAAGTTTTTGTTGTCCAAAGACAGTGGAATTCCGAGTTACATGAACTTCAATGTTTGTTAATCCCTAATGAGATCTTTTATGATGTCTTCCATTTAATCTTTCAGGATTGTAAATACAAGTTTTTGTTGTCAAAAGACAGTGGAATTCTCAGTTACATGAACTTCAATGTTTTGGAATGACTATTATGCTCTTTTATGATGTCTTCCATTCATAGATTCAGAATTGTAAATACAAGTTTTTGTTGTCCAAAGACACTTGGACACTGAGTTATGTGTACTTCAATGTTTTTGAATTACCATGATACTCTTTTGTTTCGGCTGAATAAATATGAATCCAATTAGTTTCAACAAAAAGGATTGCCAGATGGAAATGTTCTTTACTCTTAATCATGTCTTCTGGTTTGTTTGTTTGTGTTGTTCTCGCAGATTTCTAAATAGGGAAAAACATTTGTATGACAGTAAACCAAAGTGATTAGTTTATCACAGGATTACAATTAGTTTGTTATATAATCTCATTTCCAGATACAATACCTGCTTTATAAATTTATCACCAGAATATTTACCTTCCTGGTGCATGTTTCTTTCATGGATTAACTGATATAGTCAAAGTGGATGGGTATCCAAACCACCGGAAAGGCTGCAAATGCCGCGCACAGTGATGCCCATGGTTACACAATTTAGGTCACGTACTAGTAACAGATTATTGCCTTATTTCTTTATAAAATGGATGAGGTCTAAGCAGTACATTTCCCTCTTGCATGATGATTAATCACTGTGTATTAATTGACAATACCTCTGGATTATCATTTTGTTTAAATAAGCACTGTTAAGTGTTAACTCAATAACGACGACATTTTACTAGTAGGTTATTGATTCTATATTGTCTTGATGTTCTTCCATCTATACTATACATGTTGCCCTTTTTACACCTAATTAATAGTCTTTAAAAATTTAATGTGCTGGAATAATCAGAGGCCATTTACCTCTTATATACATACATCATCCTCTGCAATAATCACAATAAAAAGTGTCCATGATGTGAATATTTATTTTAAAAATCATAAAAGTTGCTGGTAGGTTAGTATAAAGGTAAACAAGATATCAAAGGCAGAGGGGAAAAGAAAAGAGTATAGGGTAGAGGAAACAAGTTATAATAAACTAATGAGTTTTTAATGAACTGCTTAGATTAAGAACTAGATTGATGGCTCAAACAACCCATCGTCCTTTGAACAATAAACACTTATGTATATGTATATATGCCCATGCCCACATCTGCTGAAACAAGAAAAGATAACGAATTAGACATGATAGTGAAACGCTTCTTCATTGTACTATATGCATTTGTAAATATATATATATATATGTTCTGTGAGTTTTCTAATTCCATTCAGCTACAGGTATATTCTATATCTGACCATTACTTAATGTCGTGACCTTCATTGACAGTTTGTCTTAAGGGGTAAGATGAGATGAACGTCAAGATGTCAATGTAATAATTATGTAAAGACGCCGTTTAGTGGTCATCCATCTAATAATAAAGACCTCTGTATCTGTAGTTTGACCAAATCAGACGTGTCCTTTTGTCTTTCTGTGTCTCAGTCATGTCATGAAGAGAGATCACATGGTGGAAGAGATAACAAACAAATTATGCCCTCTAAAAAACACTGTACTTTACCAGACATATCATGGGGCTTTCTTAGCTACGACAAATTACCCGAATCTCATGGTTGCAGCTGTACGCCACACGCTCCTGCAACTCTGTTCTGTAGTCAATTTTCTACAATTACTGAATTTGTAGCTTTTAACCTGGACATAATTCTATACAAAATTAACACCAAACTTAGCTCTAAACCTAAACTAAAACCCGATTGAATTCACAATTCTAACTCTATACATGTACATTTGACCAACGCAAAAGTACTGGAGCAATTTACACAAGAGAAAATGTAAAATCACCCATGGTGCCACATAAGCATACACGCCCAGTACAAGTGCGAAGATCATCCAAAAAATTTTCTAACTCACAAATTTACACGCATCCTCACAAACACACATAACCACATAACACACACCCACACGCACGTTTACATGCCACCTTCATCCACATCTCTCTGACATCTTTACCTTTTAAAAAATATTTTATTATGTGTCTGATCATGGGGTCTCATTTTTATGTCTTGTTTAGCAGAATCTTATGTCCATGGTTTTCTATCAATGTGTCCTAGGAAAAAAACTCACACACACCAACTAAGATTTCCCCTTTCTCAATAACTTCATATAATGCACGCACAACACACACCCACACACACTCACACACACTCACACACTCCAACTGAGATTTCCCCTTTCTCAATTACTTCATATAATTTTTTTTTTTTTTAACAATTTTGTTTTATTTCTCCAGATGTGTAATACAAACCATAACATACAATTGAATAAAATAAACGTGTTCAATATTGATGCTTTTACATAAACGTAATTAAACACAAACTTATTTGCATTATAATATAACTTAGCAACAAAGTAAACGTATAAGTACCTAAACATAATATGTCAATTGTAAATGTTATTCACTTATATATTACAAAAAAAAAACTTAAACAAATCTGGAGGTAATTTTACTGAAACATCCTGCCCCCTCCCTGCCCCCTCCCTGCCCCCTCCATCACACAAACATACTCACCCTCTATCACACAAACATACTCACCCACCCACACACATACTCACCCACCCACCCACCCCCCCCCCCCCCCCCCACACACAGTACTCACTCAGTGGATGTCTGCCAACATTCTCAACTCAAGAAAAATATACTAAATAAGTTATCCAGGCCGCAAAATAGAGTTACGCTTTTAACAGGCTCACGGTGGAGAAGAAAACAAATCTTAATTAATCTTAAGCTGCTCCCACTTTAAGAAATGTGATCCCAGCTTTCCCATTTTAATTGCTATTTTCTTTTCCTCATCCCTATACTTAAAAATGCTTTTTTTCATCTTTTCTAAAGTTAGTACTCGCCCCCCCGATCTTGACATAAATGTAACATACTTCACCATGAAAATGATAGTATTACACATTTTTATTCTATATGAACTACCTACCAACCCAACAAATATATCTCGCCATTCTAAATCTTTAATTTCATCTAACTCAAAAAGTTGTATTAAAGCCTGCCATATCCTTTGAACGCTCCCACAAGATAAAAATAAATGTTTGTATGTTTCTATTTCCTGCTTACAAAACGAACATAAATTATCACCAACAAAACCAAATCTATGAAGATGCTCATTAGTGTATATGGCTCCATGCAATAATTTAAATTGAAATTCACGTTGTTTTCTAATGAGTATAGTAATTCTTGGTCTTACAAATATTTCTTTTAATTCTTTATCTATAAAATCATAATCATTTTGCCCATCCCTTACCTGCAAATCATACGTTTGTTGCAGTGCTTTGATAAAATAATCATAGATTGTTCTTGAACCCACATCCACAAACTGTATTTTTTTACTAGAAATATGGAAATAAGTATTAAAGCTTATCAAATCAACCTCGAGGAATTCTATTAACCCTGAATCATCCTTCCATAACCTGGGTATCGCATCATAAATATCAATAATCATAAGCAAATTATTACCTTTCATACCGAGGTTCATAAAATATTTAACAGACTTAACATGACCTTTCTCAACCAAATGATTCAGTTGAACAATCCCTCTTTCAAACAAGTATCTATCAAATATACTTTTTCCATTTATACATATATTCTGATTATTAAAAATAATTGGATTAACATAACCCTCCAAATATCTTAAATTACTTGTCTCTTGCCATGCTTGCAACATTTCCATATAGTATGGTGGAATATCTAAATCGAGTTTAATCTTTTTTAAATCATAATCACATAAAAAAATAAATCTACCACCCACAAACTGTAAGCAATGATCAAAAAACAATTTCCATCCCAAACTTTTCTCTCCATATAAAAGACGTTTTATCCACATTATGCGCTGTATTTTAACGGACATTTCAAAATTAATCATTCTTAATCCTCCAAAGTCATAATCCTGATACATTATTGCCCGTTTAATTCTATCTTTCCCCCTCCATATGAATTCAAATGAAATTTTTGCAACTTCTTTGTATACCCAATGAGGGACAATAACGAGAGATGAAATATAATTTAATTTTGAAAGCGCATAAGTTTTTAGCAAATGTATTTTACCCATAATAGTTAAATCTCTTTGTTTCCACCATACAAGCAATTTTTTTATTTTACTTAGAATTTCTTTATAATTCAAATCATCTTTTAATCTTCGATCTAATGAATAACTAACCCCTAAAATATGTATTTCCTTAACCAAATTTCCAAATAAAGGCCCATCAGGTTTGTTCTCATCCTCACCCATCCACATAAAATGTGTCTTTGTTTTATTCACTTTAAGACCACTAACTTGTTCAAATGATTCAAAAATATATTGCAACCTTCTAACCGAATCAATATCCTTCAAAAATATTGTCATATCATCTGCATATAACACTTGCCTAATTTCAGATTTTCCAAATGTAATCCCTTTAATACCGTTGTCCCTCCTTACTGCATGCGCCAAAATTTCGATGGCAACCAAAAACAAATATGGCGATAATGGATCCCCTTGCCTTACTCCCCTTTCTATTTCAAAATACCCCGTGGAGTGACCACCGTTCATAACACAACTACTTATCCCTTTATACAATAATTTTACCCAAGAGCAAAATGAATCTCCAAAACCGAACAATTTCAATATTTGAAATAAATATCTATGAGATACAGAGTCGAAAGCTTTCTCAAAATCCACTGCACACAAAAACCCTTTCCCTTGTTCCCCATAATGCATAGAATAAAATAACATGTCATCTATCAATCGTACAGCTTCCCCAATATTTCTATCTTTTATATATCCAACTTGATCATGATGAATTATTTCATTTAAAACCTCTTTCATTCTTTTTGCTAGAACTTTAGATACAATTTTATAATCTACATTCAAAAGCGTGATGGGTCGATAATTTTTTATATGGAGAGTATCTTTCGCTTCCTTCTCAATTAAGGTAATTACCCCTTGTTTTTGAGATGCCGTTAATTCCCCCCTTTCGTATGTTTCATTCAATACTTCTACTAACAAATCACCCAAAGCTGGCCAAAAAGTATAATAAAATTCAACTGTTAACCCATCATTTCCCGGGGTTTTATTCAATTTCATTTCTTTTAAAACTTTCAAACATTCATCTTTAGTTAATTTACCTTCACAGTTTTCCCTATTGTCTTCATTTAACTTTGAAATATCATTAAAAAAGAAAGGGTCGTTTTGATTTATATCAGCCCTTAAAGAATATAAATCTTTATAAAATAGTTTAATTTCCTTTAAAATTTCCTCCTTATCTCTAGTAGTTTCCCCATTTTCTTTGTACACCTCCCTAATTACACTTTTCCTTTTATTCGATTTTAACAACTGTTCAAAATATTGCGTATTGTTTTCTCCATCTTCAAACCAAGCTGCTCTTGATCTTATTTTAATGCCCTGTCGAGAAAAATCATACAATTTATTTAGTTTATCCCTTTTCTCCTCAATACAATCAACAATATATTTAGTGGGTCCCACTACCAGTTCGCCTTCTAAATCCTTGATTTGTTTCTCTAACCGTTCTATTTCAACCCTCCTTGCTTTTGCCTTTTTCCGCGAGTATGTTATAATGAATTCTCTCATTTTCATCTTTAAAAAATCCCAAAATACTAATTTATTCAAAATCTGTAATGACCATTCAGCTTTTAATTTCTGTATTTCCTTATTCATCTCTTCAACAAAATCTTTATCCATACATAAACTACTGTTAAATTTCCAATATGATTTCCCAAAAACAAACTTATCAACCAAATCATTAAATTCTAGCCTAACGCCAGAATGATCTGGTGTAATAGATGTCAAAATCTCACACGTACCCACCAATTTTTCAACACTACAAGGTATAAACCAATAATCTAAACGGCTTTGCACAACCGGCCAATTTTGTCGAAAAGTAAATTGCTTTACATTCGGATTTTTTTTCCTCCATATATCTTCTAAATCGTATTTATTTAAAAATTCCTTAATCAAATCAATAACCCGAGATTTCACCGGTGTTTTTGACCCCACATAATCTAATTTTCCATCCAATATACTATTGAAATCACCTCCTAATAAAACTAAATAGTCCCGATCACACTGATCAAAAATACTTTCATCTAACTTCTTCAAAAATTCAATTTGTAAAGTTTCTTTATCTCTCGTTGGAAAATAAACATTAACCAATAGCATTTTAACCCTTTGTATTTCACCTTTAAAAATAATGTATCTCCCCTCTTCATCTACTTTAATTTTTTTTTCTTCAAAATCTAAATGATTAGAAAATAAAATAAGAACCCCTCTACTATGGTTTGACCCATGACTAAAAAACATTGGCCCTCCCCAATCTTGTTTCCACCGCTCTTCTATCTCTACTGTACTATATGTTTCTTGTAAGAAAATTATACTATTCTTTTTAGTTTTGCACCATTCAAAAATATTCACTCTTTTTAACCTATCTCTTATTCCTCTAACATTTAATGTCATGAAAGATAATTTCACTGCCATGTTATTTTATGTGTAATTGTATCCAAAACCTTACATCGATAAACTCCAAAGAAACTTCCACATAATCTATTTCCACCGTGAGCAAATGTATAGAAAAAACTATCTGCAGCCAAACATACATGCATACTTATCGTCGAATTATATAAAAAATGTAAGCAGAATCCACCCCGTACCACACAACCCAACGCATTCATACACACAAGCATATTCACTACATACACAACAACCCCACACACAACAACCCAAATCTGCTCTTCGGTGTACGTAAACATCCGAGAGCAAGAGCCTCCCCCTTTCCCTGTCAATTTAACTAGACCAATGACAGAACTCCTCATCTCAATTCTAAACATTTCTTCTTGCACAAGTCGATGAGAAATACGTTGTATTGTTATATAACCGTAATCTAATAAAAAAAAATATATATATATATATATATATTACAAAGAGCTTTTATCCCTTAACAAATTCCTTGAATTGTATTACGGAACCGCTCGTCATAACTAAGTTAAATGATTTTCCTAAAATGCATTACAGTGAATTGACCGGCCCGCGTACCTAATCACAATACGCACCTTCTAATTAAAAATAAAAACACGATCCCAATAAACCAAATTCCCCCAAACGACACCAGTTCGGCATCCCAATAAACTGTTCGTGCAAACCGAACCCATCATGCTATCATTTACCAAGTTCTATAATTTGCATAATATGCCTCACCCATGAATGAATAGACCGGCTCACGCACCTGATCATTTTGTATGCACTCCGTAAAAAAAACTCCTAAAGGGCGTTCCCGACAACTCGAAAGAACACCAAACGTCAGCCCGACATAATGATAGGCAAGCATGCATACCGGATCCCAACACGTTCCTCCCTCTCAAAACCTCACACCACCACCTGGCTTTAAAAAAAATAGTTTTGGCTGGGTGAACATATCGGACCATTATCCAGATACTCGAATTGTTTTCACTTTACAGAAAAAGTTTTAAATATGTATCAGTCATTTACTAAGATGTGAATTTACATAGAATGCGTTATCGAAATAAAGCTCATTGTAACATAAAAAAAAGCCGTCGTTACCTAGATACTAAGGCATTGTATAAAGGCGTTGCAATATACATCGTGAAAGAAAGCGGACGTTCAAAAGAGCATCCAATCATCTACCCACCTATTTGAATTTACATAGACTGTGTTTAAAAATATTGAACTAGTCGATATATTGTATAAGCACCTCGTGAAGGAAATGTCTCCTCTCACTTAAGGCATGCCTAGGATTGTAATACAATCCCGCTGCCATTTTATATCATTATACCAAGTTATATACTTTGCATATCATGAGTTACAAATGATGAACGGACAGGCCCTCTCACCAATCATGATTGCATACCCTAAAGAGAAAGGGCGTTTCCGACACCATTACCGCCATTCCGAGAACCCTTTCAATTCAGACGTGGCCTTGCATTTGAACTTGTAATGCTATGTTTACAAAGGTTTATGGAAAGTACCTTGCAATAAAGCTCATTGTAATACCAAGAGCCGTGTTACCCAGATATTATGTTTTGCATAAATAGGCGTTACCACAAAGTACTTGAATATCGTGAAAGAGAACAAATCCCCAACAGACCAGCAAGGTTTATGGAAAGTACCTTGCAATAAAGCTCATTATAATACCAAGAGCCGTGTTACCCAGATATTACGTTTTGCATATATAGACGTTACAACAAAGTACTTAAATATCGTGAAAGAGAACAGATCCCCAACAGACCATCCATACATTTACCCCTCTATCTGAATTTACATAGATTTGCGTTATAAAATAATGAAATAGTCAATATACTGTTTAAGCATGTTTTGAGGGAAATGTTTCTTCTCACTTCACGCATGCATGCTTAGGGTTGTAATACAAATCCTGCTACAAATTTTTTTTTTTTTAAATACCAAGTTATATAATTTGCATATCATGCGTCACAAAATGATAAACAAATGATGAAGCACTACTGTCAATTCGAAATAGCACCAGGGAATGTATCCGGACCGGTCCCCAAGCATTTTAGCCCCCTCAATAAACAACACCACCTGGCACCATTGAAATATTTTGGAAACCTCACTCCTACACATACTTAACCCCTTTATTCCACAAGTGGCAAAGCTTAGAAAAGGGAACTGAAACCAACAGCCCTTGGCGCGACAATCTTATTAAAATATTATTATTGCTTTGGTTAGAACAATTAATGAACAACCTCTGGCAAAAAAATAAAATAAAATAAAAAAAAAAATTGCCTGAAAAATCCCCCTTTTTTCTCAATGTTGTCACTTCACCCCGATATTCAACATGTAAGGCATTATGGAGACGAAGTTGCACACAAATCAAACCTCGCCTTCTACATACCCAACAACGATGAGAAACCCGAGGCTTCGCTTTATATTTCATATACACTAAAGAAAAAAAAATGTGTGTGATATTAACTCTTGGTAAACGTACGATAATCTTCTCAAGTTTTGTATCATTTGTTTTTAAACTAAAGAAACGGAACAGAATATGTATATATGTATATACATTTTTTTCTTCCTCTTTTTGAATAATAATTAACAAAAAAACAAACAAAAAAAACCATCGTCATATACGTGACAGGCTAGTTTAGCCCAACAATTTCACATTGGCTAATGTGTAGTAAACAATACTTTATAACTAGTACTTTCCTTTTCTTCCTTCCCCCTTCATTTAATTATTTCCTCGCTTATTCCTTCTCTTTCCCTCCCTTCTCCTCTCCTTTCCCCCTCTTCCTTCTTTTCCCCTTTCTCCCTCTTATCCTTTCTCTTCTATTTTTCCTTTCCCAACTTCCACATTAAACCTGTCGTTTTCAATAGTATCCCCAAGTTGAAAGCACGTGAAATCTCCTCCATGCAGCCTTCATTAATGGGGAGGTAGATGGGGATAAAAATAAATTCATCTCTTCTATACCAATAGATCGCTGACAGAGCAATAATAAACGAGCCCTGCCAAACAAACCATCAGCCTGAAGAATCTTTTATTTTAAAAAAGAACTCAATGTTGTCACTTCATCTCCGATATTCAACATGTAAGGCATTATGGAGACGAAGTTGAACAAAAATCAAACCTCGCCTTCCACATACCCAACAACGATGAGAAACCCGGGGCTTCACTTTATATTTCATATACACTACGATTATATGTCATAAATTATCAGGAAAAACAAAAAATGTGTGTGATATTAACTCTTGATAAAAGTACGATAATCTTCTCAATTTTTGTATCATTTCTTTAAAACTAAACAAGCAAACAAAATATGTAGGCCTATATATTTATATACATTAAACAAAGATCACTCTCATATACCTGACAGGCTAGTTTGACCCATACATTTCACATTGGCCAATGTATAGTTCACAATACTTTATAGCTTGTACTTTTCTTTTCTCAATTTCCTAGAGAAAAGAGAAATCTTAATAACAAATTGATTGGTGTAACATTCTTGATTACATAACTCATCAGCTATTACCACACTCTTTTTTTGTTTACAAGAATGATATGAAAGGCATAAAGTAAATCTTGGAATATTATTCATCTTTGTCATAGGAACCTATTTTACAGTAACAAAATGGTCTTTGACCTATTAAATGGCTGCACATTATGTTATTCTGTGTCCATGCCTGACAATCACTTTGAAGTTTATAAGTCAATCCTGGTTGCAGTTACTGTCTGAGTTAGGGTGAATCTCGCTGCTCATTCGTACAATTCTACACAATCATAATATGCTCTTGTAGGTAGCGCTTGCCTTTAGTATCTTATTAATCTCTTCTTTTGGCTGAAAAAAGTATTCACATTAACTTGCACATAATTTAATCTACAACTGATTTCCAGTGAAAACAATACATGTAGCTCGCTTTTTGCTTCACACACTGTAAAAAATACTTATCTGAAAACAGATCGTGGTAGGTCTCCTTGTAATCACAAACAAAATCATGAATTAGGGGTAGCTGGAAATTCAGGTTCTCCATAAGTCGTATGACATCTTGACTTGAGGCATGTCGTAGTAGAAACGAGAGCTTTACACTTGTTAC
This sequence comes from Strongylocentrotus droebachiensis, assembly GCA_035222895.1. Lineage (NCBI taxonomy): Eukaryota > Metazoa > Echinodermata > Echinoidea > Camarodonta > Strongylocentrotidae > Strongylocentrotus > Strongylocentrotus droebachiensis. The sequence continues at coordinate 13,890 of JAVYIG010003743.1, read as the reverse complement.
ATACAACTTTTTCCTTCCTGGCGTAATGAAGTGCTCGATTTAGAGCTGTAGGATTCAAACAAAGATTGTCGAAACGTGATTTCCATTGAAAACAATACATGTAGCTCGCTTTTTGCTTCACACACTGTAGCACATCTATGAAGTAAAAAATACTTATCTGAAAACAGATCGTGGTAGGTCTCCTTGTAATCACAAACAAAATCATGAATTAGGGGTAGCTGGAAATTCAGGTTCTCCATAAGTCGTATGACATCTTGACTTGAGGCATGTCGTAGTAGAAACGAGAGCTTTACACTTGTTACATAAAACTTTTTCCTTCCTGGCGTAATGAAGTGCTCGATTAGAGCTGTAGAGTTCAAACGAAGATTGTCGAAACGTGATTTCCATTGAAAACAATACATGTAGCTCTCTTTTTGCTTCACACACTGTAGCACATCTATGAAGTAAAAAAAAAAAAAAAAAAAATACTTATCTGAAAACAGATCGTGGTAGGTCTCCTTGGAATCACAAACAAAATCATGAATTTGGGGTAGCTGGAAATTCAGGTTCTCCATAAGTCGTATGACATCTTGACTTGAGGCATGTCGTAGTAGAAACGAGAGCTTTACACTTGTTACATAAAACTTTTTCCTTCCTGGCGTAATGAAGTGCTCGATTTAGAGCTGTAGGATTCAAACGAAGATTGTCGAAACGTGACTCAATATCCCTTCTCCTCCGCTTCCATTCGGGAGCACTTTCCTCTCCATAGGCCGTATGACATCTTGACTTGAGGCATGTCGTAGCCAAAGCGAGAGCATTATCAGATGACACTTGTTACATACAACTTTTTCCTTCCTGACATATTGATATGCACCTATTTTGTAATGATTTAGAACTGTAGAACTCATACGAAGATTGTCGAAACATGACTCAATATCCCCTCTCCTCAGCTTCCATTCGGGAGCACTTGCCTCTAATTTCTTATTAATCTCTTCTTTTGGCTGAACAGAGTATTCCCTTTAGCTTTGCACTGTATCTTCCCATGTGTAAAGAGTAACTCAACATACATCACTGTATAATGAAAAATCTAGACGAACGAAATCGACTCGATCTGCAGATTTCCCGCATGAACTAAACTTTAGGTGACGCACAACTCAACAACAGTAGTCCGAAAACTTGCATATACTTAATCTTCAGCTGATTTCCATTAAAGACGGTGCTCGACTATCCGAAATCATATAATGCACGCACACACACACACACCCACACACACCAACTAAGATTTCCCCTTTCTCAATTACTTCATATAATGCACGCACACACACACCTACACACACCAACTAAGATTTCCCCTTTCTCAATTACTTCATATAATGCACGCGCACACACACACACACCCACACACACCAACTAAGATTTCCTCTTTCTCAATTAGTGTGAATTTTTTCCTAGGACACATTAATAAAAAACCATGGACATAACATTCTGCTAAACAAGACATAAAAATGAGACCCCATGATCAGACACATAATAAAATATTTTTTAAAAGGTAAAGATGTCAGAGAGATGTGGATGAAGGTGGCATGTAAACGTGTGTGTGTGTGTGTGTGTGTGTGCGTGCGTGCATTATATGAAGTAATTGAGAAAGGGGAAATCTTAGTTGGTGAGTGTGTGTGCGTGTGTGTGTGTGTGTGGGTGTGTGTGGGTGAGTGCATTATATGAAGTAATTGAGAAAGGGGAAATCTTAGTTGGTGTGTGTTGTGCATGAATTATATGAAGTAATTGAGAAAGGGGAAATCTTAGTTGGTGTGTGTGGGTGTGTGTGGGTGTGTGTTGTGCGTAAATTATATGAAGTAATTGAGGGGTAGATCATGTGCTAATACATTATTCAGTTTAGAAATCTTCTTAACGTTGCTAAATTATCCATGTAGGTGTAACTATATTTTACTCTACACTGATGGATGATTTGATCTAGATCTTTTTCAATGAAATATGCTTACAGGTTGGGGTTTCCTATTTTAGATAAAAATAAGGTTTACCTAATAACCCATTGGCTAGTAGAACTGGGTGGGTTCTGTATTAATCATATGGGAATGATAGAATAGCAGTGAATAGGTTCAATGCTCATTTCTTTTCTTTACTTGTTATACTTGTATACTTGCCCCACAGTCAATATTGTATTTTATATTGATGGGTGAAATAAATAAATGAATCTGAATCTAAAAGTTTTACATTCCAAATAATCTATCATTTTGTTTCAAATGACATCTGAATTTTAAATAACTTTTGATGATGTGTTCTTCCAACTATATAAGCCTGTCTAAATTCTAAATATACATATATATATATATATATATATATGCTTTAACAAAAAGTGCATGTCTCTCTCTATCAAACAAGCTGTGGCAATATACCTCGGATTTGTCTTGCCTAACAAGAACGTAACTGAAATATCTCTTTTTTTTTATTTGAGAGGTAGCTTTTCTCAAGTCAATATGCATTCAATTAATGCATTTCATCTCTAGTGTGCAAACAGTATAATGAATTCAGATTAATTTTGTGTCCTTATTTAGGAGTGCTATGTGTTTTGATAGATTTTTCATTTATTCATGTTGATGTCATATTGCCATGTAATCTCATACATTCGACAAGTCTCCAATGGCCCCTTCTACGCTACATTTAAAAGCATACCAAAATATGCAAAAAGTATACCAAAATATTCAGAAGCCAATTTTTAAGTCATTTTATATATGCATTTCATCTCTCGTGTGTGATATATTCTGATTATAATTTTGTGGTTGTTTATGGGTACTTTGCACTTTAATATCAGTTTCCAACCACTTAGAATATAACTTTCCTTTTTGTTGAGGGGCAGAAGATTATTGAGCAATGACCAGCTGTATTCCTAGTTAGATTCATGGTGGATTCATGTATAAGAATTAATTAATTACAATGTGTGACAAATGCTTATCTCAATATCACTAATTTTCTGTCTATTTTTAATTACTGAATTGTAAGATCCTAAGTTGTAGGACAAATACAAGGAAGTTCCTGCAATGACGTCAAATGCGTCATCAAGCCACGTGACCGTATTTACTTTTTTTTTCAAGGGGTGGAGCTTATTATAGCTGTGAAAAATGGATAGTTATTACCATTTTTGCTCAATATAGCATTTCTCTGAAAAATATTAGGCAGGAATATTAATAAGTAGAGGTATATTCATGTTTTGAAAGGCTAAGTTAGTTGGGTTGGAGGGGACCTTGTTTGGTTATAAATATGAACCTAAAATGCACATTTGCAATATTGTTGTTTGCTTTAGGTGTGCGTGTGTAGGTATGCGTTACTGTGTATGAGGGTTAGATGTGCGTGTATGTCAATATGTTTCATACATCATAATGTTATCCTGCAGGCTTGATAGAGTGGACTTTGGACCTGACATTCAAGTACTTGATCATTGCACCATAAGGGCTGTTCACACACAAAGCATAATTGTGTATACGTATCACATGAAAAAAGGTTTGTGTACAGCTAGAATGTATAAAATCAACCTAACAATAATTTACCCTGCATTCTATGGGATAACAGAGTATGAAGATAATAAAGAATATCATATCGACACAAGAATAAGGATGGGTTAGTGAATTAAATGAAATCTGATATTTCTCATCTTTAAAACATAACAGAATTATGAGTAAAATTAACCATAAAGGAAAATGTTAAAATATAAACAGAAATTGAGCAGAATTGTCAATTACTTGACAATAAGAGTAGAAGCAAAAATAAACACTTAACGTGGTTCTACCAACCATTAAAGGCATTCATTCCCTCCTCTCTCTCTCTCTCTTTACCTCTCTCTCTATATGTTATATACATATTTATATATAAATAATTTAATATACACACACATATACTGCATGTGAAAGGAAATGAGAGAATAATGGTTGCATATCATAAATCAAGCTAGTCATTGCTGTCTTTTGATTTAAACTACCTAACCTTTATTCTATCATTTTGTATTTATTTCCACAAGAATTGTTGTAAATACACTAATGTACATTACTTATCCCACATGTGAATGGGCAAATAAGTGACATTCCAATCAGGATTTAAATATAATGTTTCACTGTACTGTTATTCATTTATTTCCACATTGCATACAAGGCTGAATAGGGCAAATCATGTGCTTGACGTTGAACTTGCTGATTGGATGCTATTTATATTCTCTGTTGTTAGGCGGAACTTGGATGGCGGGAATCCCCATTCTTTATTGGAGCTGTACGTGTTTATAGCTCCATTTTTTTTTAGAAGCAGCAAATTTAAGCAAATATTGGATTCAGGTAAGAGTATTATTTGTTTACTATATATCATCATGTAAAAAACGATGTGCATGTACTGTTATTTGATTTAAAGTAAAAAATAACAACAAATGTTAAGTTAACAAGCTGTGCTTCAACCAAGTTCTCCTCGTCTTTTTTTATTCTACATTGTGTGCTATGGAATACAGTGTAAAGACGATACTCTTGTACTGTTATGAGTATATACTCTATTATATTTTGTTACATATTACCGATTTCTGAAAGACAAATAAACTTGAACTTGAACATACAGTTAACAGTTAAAGTATTCATACCCCTTGTAAATTTGATGTTTTGGGGTTGTTTGTAACTCAAGAATGAAATGTGGACTGGTTGAATTAGGGCCTTTGTTGAATACTTTTAGATGAAAGCATTAATTTCTCACATTCTGAAGAAACACATATCGGCACAAATCAATTTCGCATGTATTCAAACAATTACAAAAGTTGGTAAGGATATAAACAATTTAGTTGTTAACTGAAAGAAGAAAAGCTTTATGAGCAATTTACTTTCAAGACTACAGCTGAACATTTCACCAATTCTTGTTTCTTTGCAAGACCATCTCTACTGCATGAGCAAATGATACTACATACTCACAAAGATGTACATAAAAAATGAAGTCAGAGTATATCTGTTCTGTTATTGGCACTAACATCAATTGATTAAACCACATGTGCCACTCTCCACCCAAATGTAAATGGGTACCTGGCGATTGCTGGGATAAAAGTATTTGCAGGGCCTATAGGAATAACAACACTGATGCTGATGAAGCTTCTTCGGGTAAACAAGCATATTATATCATTGCAAGTATATGGTAAAAGATTGGGTTTTGATGGGGTTTTAGGTTATATTTTGGGTTGGCTAGGCTAAGGGATAAGTATTATGTTGGGTCCAGGATGGACATTGGTAAATTAGCAAAACTGTCCATTGAGCAAATATCACCATAATAAGCGTTGTAAAATCCACCTATTCCATTTTCTTCTAACCCATCCAGGCAACTAATAAGACACCTAGTGCATCTGCAAGCTACCAGTACAGCTGAATCTTAAATGGAGGAATGTCTACAGGTTATTGCTGTTTCATCAAAGAGAAATCAAGCTCGGTGATTAAAAAGGGAATTATTCAGTCCTTTGCTATATTTCTAATTGCCCAATCTGAAGATTTTTACACACTGAGAATCTTCATTGGACAAATCCATCAGAAACAAAAGCTGGAACACAATACAGTACATTGCAGCTACAAAGACTGCAGGATTCATGCCTGTGTAAATGTGACAGAACAAGCCGATGTATGAATGCTAGCCTCCAAAAATAGATTGCACTTCTATACATTTTGAACAACTGGCTGGCTTATAGCCACATCGTTTTCATCTGAATTTTTTGTTATAGACTTGGATGTCAAAGTTGGAACAGTATCATTTGTGAAAGATATAGAATTCTGACGATAACTTTCTCCTATTTCCAGTTCAAAGAAACAAACTCTTTCTTAACATATTAGGGGGAATCTTTATTCTACCATCAATCACAATGGTTGAAGTTATGTTTCATTTCTTGACTGGCGGATTTAAAATCCCAATATTAATAATTTCTATCATTCTCATGAAACTATTTGGATGTACATGTATATCAATACAATTATTACAAGGGCAAGAAGCTACCTTGATTTTCCCATACCCATGTGATAGCACAGAAGTCACTTTACAGCAATCGGCCACAGCCCCATTCTATAGCTCTACAGATGGGTCATCACTGTCTTTGTCACAATATAATAGATTCAAAGTACAGAATAGAATTGAAAATGGAAACTGCTCTCTGGATCTTACAATAAGTAATCTAATGAGAAGTGATCGAGGGACATACCTTTCCACTATCTACAAGGACGGACAACTACGTGATGAATACACAACAAGAGTTGGGCTACAAATAGACTATCCTCCTGGTAAGGCATCATGTGTGGTGGGTTATGATAAGGGAGGAGACTGGGTCTCAATAGACTGTACAGCCAATGTTGGGAGTCTATCAGGAAAGATTGAATGCTACCAGGATGGTGTATGGATGCCTTCCCTAACTGACACCATTGAAACTCACACATCATTGAAACAAACTTTTCTTATCAGAAAATCACAGACAGTCTTTTGTTGCTCTTCTACTTTGGCTGAATACAAATTAAGATGTGACTGTAATGATACTGGACTGTACTTAGATGATGCCATTAGCAATGACCCTTGTCCTCCTTTATCAGAAATTACAACAATGCCTCTTCTTTTCACTGTCACAGAAAAGAAACAAAGTGATTACTATTCCACTATGATGCCCTCCATTCCAATTAATATGAACAAATGCAACTCCAACATATGTGTGATCATGCAGTCAATTTTCTTGCCTATTGAAGTTATCCTGCTAGTCTTGAGTTTGTATTACCACTATAAAATTAAAACAAAGAACAGAAATACTACAAATTGTAAAGATCCTCCCATTTCTCTACAATTGAATACATCACTACTTAACGGTCATACGATGAAAAATGGATCAAGAAAAAATAAAGAAATTGTGTAAATTCTGATCAGTACAAAAAACTTTGAAGAACATTCAACTGTGAATGGCATCATGAAACTCAAGTTAAAATACTTCAATTCACTTTAATTAAGAACCCCAAAAAAATTATGGGTATCTCACACTGTTTTTGAGCTCAGTTTGGAATTGAACTAAATTGTGAGAAAAGTAATAAAATAAACAAACTATTTGAATTAAAATAAAATTCTGTTTATTCTAGAAAATTGTAAATCACTTAAAAATAATAATATCCTTTTAATAGAGAAAGATAAATTACAATTTAAAAACAATTAAATAAAATTATCCATAGTTTACTGAGACAAGATTCTTGAGAATGAGAATGTACAACAACAACTAAGCTCAAAAATACTAGCTTAGTCAGAATGGCTTTCATTCAATGAGACAGGATTGTAAATACTATTATTGTTGTCTAAAGACACTTGGACACTGAGTAACATGTACTTCAATGTTTTACAATTACTACTTTGCTCTTTTATGATTGCTTTCATTCAATGAGGCAGGATTGTAAATACAAGTTTTTGTTGTCCAAAAACACTTGGACACTGAGTAACATGTACTTAAATGTTTTTCAATTACTTTGTGCTCTTTTATGATGGCTTCTATTCTGTGAATCGGAATTGTAAATACAGGATTTTGATGTCCAAAGACACTTGGAAACTGGTTTACACTAACTTCAATGTACTTAATAAAATACTATAATGCTCTTTTATGATGGCTTCTATTCAATGAATCAGGATTGTAAAAACAGGATTTTGATGTGCAAAGACACTTGAACACTGAGTTACATGTACTTAAATGTTTTTGAATTACTTTGTGCTCTTTTATGATGGCTTCTATTTTGTGAATCGGAATTGTAAATACAGGATTTTGATGTCGAAAGACACTTGGACACTGAGTAACATGTACTTCAATGTTTTACAATTACTACTTTGCTCTTTTATGATTGCTTTCATTCAATGAGGCAGGATTGTAAATACAAGTTTTTGTTGTCCAAAAACACTTGGACACTGAGTTACATGTACTTAAATGTTTTTGAATTACTTTGTGCTCTTTTATGATGGCTTCTATTCTGTGAATCGGAATTGTAAATACAGGATTTTGATGTCCAAAGACACTTGGAAACTGGTTTACACGAACTTCAATGTACTTAAAATACTATAATGCTCTTTTATGATGGCTTCTATTCAATGAATCAGGATTGTAAATACAGGATTTTGATGTCCAAAGACACTTGAACACTGAGTTACATGTACTTAAATATTTTTGAATTACTTTGTGCTCTTTTATGATGGCTGAATGAATATACTTTATGTCTCCATCAGTCTCACAACGGAGTACTAGATGGAAATGTTCTATAATTGTAAATAATGTCTTTTTGTTTGTTTGTTTGTATTGTTCTCACAAAATCATTTGTATGAAAGTGAACCACAGTGATAAGTTTATCACAGGTTTGAAATTGGTATCCAAATCGACAAAATGAGGAAAGAAAATTATCTCACATCGGTGATTATTCATTCTGTGTTTGTGTTTATTGTAGTCATGCTGCTGTTATCTATTTTGCACTCCATATATAAATGGAATTACGTTACACCATGAGTCACTGATATGAGTTGTTATGCTTCTTTATGTATCATGTCATACCATACCTTTGCTGTAAATGTCTTTTGCACTAACCACTTGGGAAGATATGTGTGCAAGTGTTAAACAGGGTACATGTACATGTATTTGCAATATGTTTCTTATTACTTCTGTACTATGTTTTGGATAGATGAACCAATTAATTATTTCTGTCTACTTGAATGTTTGCTTTACCTGCTTCATGTCTACTACATTTTTATTATTTTCATGCTGTTTTTTTTTATATTTGGTCATGTACTTTCTCAATCCTTGCAGTCTGTAAATAGGTACTTACCAAAATCATGTCTCATCATCTCAAAGTTACAAAAATGATGCAAACAAAACTGTCGCAATATTTATTTGCCAAATATATTTTCTCATCTCTGGAATATGAACGTAGCTCAATAAAAGTAAAATAAAATTTGAATGTAAATGTATCATAACAACGCAAGGCATTTCAGAGGTTTCATGAATTTTTAGTTTTAGGCAAGCAATGTGATTATATCAATTCAAAATATGTAGTTTTTAAAAATATATTAACCAATTTAGCTTCTCATGATTTATATTCACAAAAAAGAAAATTTTACAAATATATTCAAGATTTATTTAAAGGAAATATTATGGAGGGCAGATGTTGAAAGGTATCACCTCTGGGAAAAAAATGTAACCTTTTAAAAAAACATATACAATTAATTTTGTGATATAAGTATAATTTGTGATATAAGTATAATTTATGCATTTTTCTTTGTAATCATTACAATTATGTTTTTTTTTATGTAAGTATTATTCAATTAATAAATGATGGAAAAAAGGAAAAAAGAGAAGGGGAGATGCTCAATAATGCCAAGTTACAGCCTTTATATTGTCACATATATGGAATGATACTTAAATACCACATTTTTTATTGTGCAATCCTGTAATAGACATATACTATTGTCACTTTTTGCAAAGTCCTGCCAAATTAAATACAGCATACTTTTATGATGGCTGAATGAATTTGTCTCCATCAGTTAAAAAAATGGAGCACTAGATGGAAATGTTCTATTATTGTAAATAATGTATTTTTGTATGTTTGTTTGTGTTATTCTCACAGATTTCCGAATAGGGAAAAACACTAGTATGAAAGTAGACTACAGTGATTAGTTTACCACAGGTTTGAAATTGGAATTCAGCTCGACAAAATGAATGAAAGAAAACGATCTCACATCAGTGATTATTAATTCTGTGTTTGTGTACTACATTTTCATTATTTTTCATGCTGTTTTGGACATTTTGTCATGTACTTTTCTCGATCCTTGCAGTCTGTAAATATGGACTAACCAAACTCATGTTTCATCATCTCAAATTTACAAATACAAATACAAATAATGCACACAAAATACTGTCGCAATATTTGGTTGCCAAATATATTTTCTCATCTCTGGAATACGAACTTAGCTTGTTATAATACACTGTATATACTGTGTGAGTCAAAAAAAAGTTTACACCTAGAAAATTGCTAATTATTTTAAAAATCATCTATGAACGGTAAATTATTATACATCTTATGAAAGAGCGTTTTATCCCAAATCATTTGGTATCATTTTTGTGTGGTATGTTTGCACGCTTGGATGAACAGGAGACATTGTTTGCGATAATGCAAAAACCGACTTGCGCCAAAGTGATGCCTACAGCATGTGATATGTTGGAATACAAGTGAGAGAATGAATTGAATGTATCATATGAGATGCATTGCATATGCTTTTTGCAGAAGCAAAGTTACACACACACACACACACACACGCGCGCGTGCGCGCAAAAATGTTTATTGATATTTGATATGTGTGGCATGATTAATTTTGTTAGGGATGTTATTTGGATCTGCAATGACCAAATTAATACCTGGATCCCAATTGTTTTATTCAAACATCACATAAGCAACTTTGGCGCAAGACGATTTTCGCACTTTCGCAAACAATGCCTCCTGTTCATCCAAGCGTGAACAAGCACCACAGAAAAATGATAATAAATGATTCAGAATAAAACACTTTTTCATAAGATGTATAATAATTTACTGTTCATATATGATTTTTAAAATAATTAGCAATTTTCTAGGTGCAAACTTTTTTTTGATTCACACTGTATATATTATATTTGAATTAAAATGTATCATATAATCTCAAGGCATTTTAGAATGTAGCTACATATACTTAACAACTAGAATTTTTAAGGTTTAATGAATTTCATAATAATGCCAAGTTACAGTGTATTTTGTTTGTTTTTCTTCTCACTTTATCGAATCTTGTAAATACATGTATGTGAATCCCATGGTTTGTTTAAATAAAACATTTTTATAAAAAAATTAAAAAAAAGGTACAGCCTTTATATTGTCACAAATATGCGATAGTACTTGAACTACTCCTGTTTTTCCTTGTCATTTAAAAACGTTGTCTACGTTTATTGTGCAATTCTGTAATAACATGTACAATTACCTGTATGGTCACTTTTTGCAAAAAATACAGCATAACTGAGTATAAAATTGTCTCCTAGTGCTATTTTGATGTGAATTTCTTTGTAAAATGTTGTTAGATGGACTAGTTGATTTGCAAGTTGTATCTGTGTGACTGTGTCTTTGTGTGTGAGTGACAATGATTTGTATACTTGTATGTATGATGATGTGTATGAAGTTATATTTCTCTCAAACACATACAGAGGTGGTGTATGATTGTGTCCAAGTTGAGTTTTTATGAAAATGATAGGCTCTGAAGATTGCATTTTGTTCTCATAAATTGTAGGCTACTACAGACATGTAACTTGTATGTAGTGATTTTGTGTGTATGTGTGTTTAATAGTTTCTTGTATGATTATGGCCGGGTTATAGGGATTTATTGAACAAACCAAGCACTCTGGGGGGGGGGTAAGCGGACACTTTTTTTTTTTTTTTTTGGTCTCGAAATTTGAAAATTTTGTATTTTTCTTCGTTGGGGGGGGGGGGGTAAGGTCACCTTTTTAGGTTAGCCCTGGGGGGGGGTTTAGGTTTTTTTAGGGGGGTTTACACACATAAAAATACCAAAGGGGGGGGGGTTTGAACCCCCAAAACCCCCCCCCCCCCCCTGCGTACGCCCCTGGTGTGTTGTGTATGCGTGAAGGTGTGAAGGTGTGAAGGTGTGTGTGTGGATGGTTTTGCATGCGTTAAAAATAAAAATTTAATTCAAAAATTTAATTCAAAATTCAAAAATTCAAAAAATGTAATAATTAAACAAAAAATAAAGTGTGCATTTATACATTAAGCGAATACATCATTTAGTTTAGGATCTCTCACTAAAATAAAGCATTATTTTAGGTCCTCTAAAAAGGAAAGACACTGATGAGTCATACATTTTGAACAATTTATATTTTAGTCACATCACAGTGATAATACTGACTCAACTATAAGTACAGTGATTACAACTTTTAACAAATAGATTTTAATAAATTATTTTTTGTCAGATTTGTACTAAACTTTCACCAGTCTGCTTCTGAAACACATAGCTCCACTCTGCTGGTAGCAAACTAGGCACAACTGCTGTATGAAGCAACCTTTCACCAGGCTCAAAGGCTGCTGGGGTAGGCAGGCAAATAAGCCTTGATACTGGAGATAACAAGAACCACAAGAATTATGTGGTTGACCTCTTTCATTGTAAAATTGATGCAGTTACCCTTTGAAGTTTGTCATTATGACCAATTTCATTGACTTATGAAGATTCTTTCTCAAAGAATTGGTATTAGGTGATTTTGTATTATGTTGTTTTTATGAGAGATATCAGTCATGATGTTTATGATTTGATATTTGAATATACTAATCACTAGTTATTATCTGGCAATTATACTACAAAAAGTGACAATCATGTCAACAACTTAACACACATGATTCTGATCAGGCGTCAGCTATTGAAGTGATCCCTATACATTAATTTGACCACACAACTTTTCCACAACACTCTTACCCTTAGGTAGCTTAGCAAAATGTAGTATCACAAAAACACACATTTAACACAAAACGCATAATAGTACCGGTACTGAGTTCTTTTATGGCATATCTGAAAGAAAGTTTAGCTAACATTAAACCTCATTGAGATGCATTGACCAGCTTCATATCCTAACGATGTGGTTCTACCTCAGTGTGATAAATTCATGATTTTTAACAAATATGCATTTTGTGTTCCGGACACATCTTTTTGTGCCACTAAATTTCGCTAAGCTACCTAACACAGCATCCAAAAGTGTAGTGATCACATATAAGAGCAGAAATGAAATCAAAAAGTTATACTTACTTCTTTACAAACTTCTGAAGCTCCTCTTTGGTTGGGGTTGGTCGGCCTTCCTGATGTCCTGAGATGAATGATTCTACCGTCGAGACTTCCTCAGACCAGTCTGCTACACTCACTGATGCAAGTCTGAAGGTGATACACAAGATAAGAAGAAAATAATCATATCAGAATTTGTTGTACTCCTGACTCTGACACAGAAATCATAGCTGCCAACCATTCCTAATGTGGGAGAATGATAACTACTTTTCGCCTTTAAACTAATGTTATAAAGTCCTAGATTAAATATGTGGGAAAATAGAGAAAAAAAAACAGAATATAACAGATCAGAGAAAAGGGGTAGAAAAGCATGAAAAGAACATTGAAGCCCCCCCCCCCCCACACACACTGCCCCTAATTAGTGGCCTTACTTGCATTTCACTCATTGAAAAGATCAATGCACCCCCCCCCCCACAAAGCTGTTGCCCCTTTAAAGGCTGGGCCCATTCTAAGCTACTGTCTAACTGTCTATGACGAACAGAGGTTACATGTACCTACATCAAAAATAAAAAGACGAGGGGAAGAATAATTCAACCTGGAGTAGTAAAAATGTTACCTTTCTGATAGGTCTGAGCCTGCACCACTGAGTTGATCACTGCTCTTTGATCCATTGCTTTGCCTCCCTCTGGAGACTGATGATGTATCAATTAAATTAGTGTCTTCCTCTGTAGAATAAGTATTAAAAAAAAATAATAACCACATTTTTAAAAGTTCAAGAAATGTTTACAATTGACTTTCAAATAAAATGCAACATTCTAAAATTCAATCACAGGAAATCTTTAAAACCTACGGTAACTACCGGTAATTGCCTTGAATACGGATCTGACTGATCACACTATGAACATGATGACAAAGAAAGCGGACAAAATATACAGTTCCTCAGGTAGACAAAGGAACATCCCTTCACTGCTATTATGTTAAAAGGTGAATATGCATGTGACACGTGTTCTACAAATTTTTACATAATAGCAGTGAAGGGATGTTCCTTTGTCTACCTGAGGAACTGTATATTTTGTCCGCTTTCATGTTCATGTTCATAGT